>VNJS01012132.1:6833-62802 GCA_008042575.1 Drosophila watanabei | reverse complement strand
CACTTCCCTCTAAACTTTCTCTTCTTTTCACCGCCATTGTAAAGTATCTTCCGTTGTATATTTCTGGTCGCTTGAAAGGTGAAAAGGCGAGCTGAAAAGTCTCGGAGCTTGAGGCGGTCAGCGTTCTTGATATCTTCAACCCAACAAAAATCCAGCTCCATACGAACCTATAGCGCCGGGCCAACTTGGACCAGAACTTTAACATAGTTCTGGCAACGAGTGAAAGGAATCTTGGCGAGCGGGCAGGCGAAGTTTAAAGTTCGAAACAATGACGTTTAGTTTGGTGCTATGCCTGAGATAGTTCCCCTCCGTCATCGAGTTGGCATTTCCTGCTTGGTTATGCAGCTCAAGTCGCCGCGCTTGACACATTTCTCCAGGGAGGACGTTCGCACGTCCTTGTCCTCCTGCCTGCCTCTCGTTCGGCCGTTGTTGTTGTGGCCGGGGGTCCTGTCCAGCTGTCAGAGCAACTTGTCAACGCAGTCATCAATGTCGGCGTGACAGCATCACGGGCACCGGCATCGCCTGTAACTATGCCAAGCTTTTGCAATGTTCGCACATTTAGTCCACGCGAAGCCCCTCTTCCGGTTAACCCAATGCGAGTTCAGGGGTGGAAATATTGAACAAGAAAGCTATAGTATATGAAAGGAATTTATCTATTGTATTAACTGGAAGGTTATATTGTTTAAGTTTAATATGAATTCTAAAGTTAAAAATATGAAACTGTCATTTATGAATATTGTGCTGACTAATGTTCAAAATCTTTTTATTTTACTATTACAATTATTTCAATATTGCATTGCTTATCACAGTTTCCAGTATTTTTCTATACTTATTTTCTAATTAATAATTAATAATAACTCTTTGAAATTANTGGGATAGATTAGAATTGATACAATTGGAATCTGCAAGGGTATACAAACTTCGGCGTGCCGAAGTTAGCTTCCTTTCTTGTTTTAAGTTACTTTCAATTTTATTTCGATGTTGCATTTCTTATCACAGTTTCCAGTACTTTTCTATACTTATTCTCTAATTAATAATATTAATAACTCTTTGAAATTAAAATGAACTATACTTGTGCTCCTCTTTTCTGTTCTTTAAAGTGAGGTATTTAATGGGTTAAGTCATGCTGCAAGTCGCACAGTGGGTTCTTAGCCACTGACCACCAGGGGCGAGAAAGTGCGAAAGCTGCAGCGACTCCTAACCAATATTAATGAGCAAATTCAGCAAGACGTGCACCACATTTAATCGAAAATTGAAAATAATATGCGTCCAGGCGATGAGCTCATAAAAGTGATAAAGGAAAATTGAGCTGCAATGGGAATTATTATTTTTTTTTTTTTAAGAAAATAAACATTATGGATAACACTATGAAATTCATGAACTTTAGTTTATTAAAATTTGGTAAAAAATGTTACAACGAACAGAACATGTTCATATTTATTTTAATTTCTCATGAAAATAAAACTTTAATTTTTTTGTGTAAAAAACTGCATTAAACTGCTTCAACTTTTGACCAGCTTCACCATCTCTCCCTTCGCTTGCATATGTGTGATTTTATGTGATTATTATCATTTGCTGTGACACAAAAAACCGAAATATAAAAAAAAATGCACAAACTTTGCCAACTGGGTAGCACGTGCTGCCCTATCCGACCCTCATCCTGCAAAACCCACACCCGCACCCACACCCTTTTGCCCAGCGACAAATAAAGTTGTGAATCACCACGAGAAGTTAAAGAAAAAAAAATAAAAAAAACAACGTCACGTGCAAAAACTTTCTTAATTTAAAAGAAATTTTCAAACAAACTCAATTAAATAATTTCAGGCGCAAATAAAGATGAAAATGTGTGCGGCAGGAGTTTTCAGTTTGGGGCATGATGTTTTCATAGAATTTTATATGCTACACGGAGTCATGCAACTGCTGTCTGCAAGACAATTTTAATGCCACAAAATTTTAATTGAGCTAATCCCAGAAACCACACACTGTTCCTGGGCTAACGAGCCAGATGTCAGTTGGCTTGGCTTGTCTGTCTAATTTTCGAAAAGGGGGATTTTTCTGCAGCGCAAACACATGTTGCACAGCCGGCGAAGTGAAGTCAAGAGGCATTAGACTGAGCGTAATTATAATTGCCTTCTCGGAAAGATTAGCCCAGTTAGTTGGCCATGAAAATAACGTTCAAGCAAAGCTAACAAGTACAAAATCAGACTTGGCATTCCCACACTTATTACCCAAAGCAAAAGATCACAAATTGATCAACAGTAACAGAAAATATATAAAATATATACAACATGAACGCTGACGAGAGCTTTTTGACACAGAGGTCCTTGGTCATGGATGTAATGAAGCAACTGGATGACATGCTGAATGTCAATAAAATGGAGTAGTCTTTATTGAAGGTCCTTCTAGATCTATAAAGCTTAAGGGGCCCTTTGATTTTCTATTCCTTAGCGCTGGCACCAAGGGCAAGGAGGAAAAGAAACCCGAGGTGGATCCTTCAACGGGCGTTACAGACACAAGTTTCGTGGTTTCTGCCAGGGACGTACGCAAGAAATCCTCGCGACCCTTCAAGAAGGTCTACAAATGCTCCAACCTCAACCAGATAACCTTTATGCGCCAGATCGATGTCTCTCAGCAGCATCGCGAGGAAGCTAGAGCTGATCGCGAACGTGTGGCAGAAACTTTTCGCAGGTTGACTTTAGGCATTTAAAGCCAAAAAGAGGTTTTCCTATATTTCAATACGTTTTCCTTTTCAATTTCAGACTTGGCAATGAGGAGTATCGTCGTACCAATTATGAAAAGGCTATTTATTATTATTCGAAGGCTATACAGTATATAGTCGACTCGCCAGTTCTTTATTGTAACCGGGCCTTGGCCAAAATAAAGTAAGCTTAAAATATTTTAAATTATTTTCCAACTAAACCCAAACCCTAAAAAAGGAAAAGGGATTACAAGTTGGCCATTATGGACCTAGACTATGTGCTCTTAAGACTGGACGCGCATCACTTGAAGGCCTGGCTCTATAAAGCCGGAGCTCTGGCCCGCCTCAATGACGAGGCCGAGTCGCAGTATGCAATATCAAATGCTTGCCAGTTCAACAGGACGCCAAAGGATCAAAAGTACATAGCAAATTTCTTGGAGAAACTCCGAACTGAATTCTAAAAAGAATTCTTTGGATTTTATTTACCTTTACAAATGTTTTTATTAGGCGAATGTATATTGAAAATCACAAACAAAAGTTGTAAATGTTGTGGGCAAGACAATAAAGCGCATTCATAAAAACAAAGGGAAACTAGATTTGGATTTCAGATTTCAATCAAATAACGAATGCACTTCCTGCATTTAATTTGATGTTTTTGTCACAAGAACTGCACTGAACACTTTTCATAAACACAAAATTTAGACGCACACACGCACAAAAACAACATGCTGGGAAAATGCAAAAATATGGAAAATTGTTTTCCTTTTTTCCATCCACTACACAGCACAACTACGAACACAACTCACTCTTTGTTAGTGGCAAATGAAATTTGCAATTTTTTGCATAAATTCAATAAAAATTCCTATTGTCATGAGAATATTTGCCAATACAATATATGTACAGCCCAGGAGGAGGGTGTGCGGCCTGCTCCAGCCTTCAGCCGGGATAAGGGCCACTTATACGCTTCGTTGGGGGTTACACCGACCCCTCGGCATGCTTCCTCCCCTCCCCGTCGACCGCAAAAGACTGACGTTGCGGCTACAAATGCGGGCAATGGAAATTGAGGGGGAAAATGCGAATGGTAGTAGTCGTAGTTGTTGTAGTAGCAGTAGAGTTTTGCCGAGCTTTCAATATGGCGCCAACACCATTTGCATTTGCCAGCTCCACTGCACTCCGCCCAGTTCCTTCGTCCTCCTCCTCCGGATATCCAACCAAGTCCAGAAGCAGTTCCCGCTGCACGGCTCGTCGCCGTAATGAAATGCAGTTCAAATGCTTGGGGTATAAACTTTTGTCACAACAGGCAGGGCAGGCAGCTGCGGCAGGAGCACAAGGACATCGACGAGGGAGGCGCATTGGGCGGGTTGTAAACTAGCAAACAAAACGCAACGGAAGTGCCACAAAAAGGGTTTCACTGTTTGTCAATTGTGTGCGGCCGCAGAGTTGACACCTAAACCAATTCCCGCAAAACCAGCCAGAGCAGCCGGAGCAGCCCCCGCATCCTCCCTGGCCAGACTTGGTCAATCCCCCAGACACTACTGACACGCTAACTGACTGCCATAGAGCTGCAGAGCTGTGGAAAGGCACTGGAAAAAAAGGGAAACTACAAATAAATGGTAACAAAAATTAAACAAATATATACTTTTAAAGAAAAAAATGAAAAGAAAAATATACATTTTTTTAGGTTTGCTTTATCCTTTTGATTTCTCAAGCACCCGCAAGTAATTCCAGTGCAGACTGACCTGGGGCCAATCTTAAGAAATGCAAAAATAGCTCTGGCTTGCTGCCGCCCTAATCAACATCAAACGCTGCACTTTCTGCTGGTGATGTTAGTGGCACGGCCTCAGCCACCGCCCATTCCTTGTAATCAATGCTGTAAACACTTATTTTTGTGGTTGTCACCGACTACAATTTGTGCTCGAAACAGGAATCTCGGTTGGAAGGCGCACCCGGAGATGGGAAACTTTCTTGTCCCCGCATTTGCGAACATTGTCTGGTTACGGCTTTTTGCAATAGAGAACTGCTGAAATTCGGTTCTGTCGGCTTGTGTGCCAGTTTTTGTGGTTACAACAACCGGGTCGACGAGGATTGTAAGGTGACTTTAATGTCTGCTTTATATGGCCAGCTGCAAATGATTATTGCAGGTGAAGTTTTTAGCTTAGGTTAAGCGGCAAGGAAAAACTTTTCTTATCGAATCGGATGAAAAAACTTTGGATTCCTAAAGTGATTACGAGTGGTTTACGTGTGGCTTAAACTTGTAGGGTTTTTTTCGGCTAACTAAAAGTAATTTTAAAGGAAACCTCACAACTGCAGCAGAAAGCTACTTGGAAGTAGCATCAGGTGAGCAGGCAATAAAATATATTTACATCTGTAATTCATAGTTAATTTCCTATTTGTAGAATCATTATCAATTGTTACTATTCATTCAAAACAGTCGATACTTTTAAGTTAATAACAACCTCGATTTTTTAAACCACTTTAAACTGCCTGAAAAGCCTGCACCTCGTTTTGATTTCCAGCTAATACTACGCTTTAACTTTTAGAAAAGTTTCCGGTCTCGTGTATGTCAGTCACTCTGATTCCCCCATGGCATATAGTCAACTTGAACGAGGATCTTTATGAATCACACACACTAGGGCCATCGGCAACAGACTTTTCCGCTTTTCCGATCCCCAGGGCCGGCTTTTCAGCTGGCGGAGAAGTTTTCCCAGAAGGATCGCCGCCCATAAACTCATCTGTCGAGAGGCGAGGAGTTCGTGAAAAAGTATAAGAAGACGACCCTTGGTTTTTGGGGGCTTCTTGTTTGTCCGATGGCTTTCAAGTTGCGGTCCGTGGCGGCAGCAGCTTCTTGGCCAGAAAGTAATTTGGCCTTTATCTGTATTGCGGTTTGAACAGGGGGGCCAAACAAGCAACATCTTTCGCTCGGTTTTGTTGTAATATTCTGTTGGTTTAGCATTTTTGTTTTCCTTCTTGTTTGCACCACATCCGGGACTCATTTTGGTTGTCTTCGGTTTGAGGCTAAAATTGCAGTCCTTCCCCCTCCACTCATCGCCTTGCCAGGGTGGGGAAAAGTTTTCATTTTAGGGGTTCGGAGCTCCTTCCTTGTTGCTCCTGCTGCTGTTGCCTTTGCCGTCTGTGCTGACATTTGCCCGAATTGAACTTTTCGTTGCGTTGGGCCAAGTTTTTCATTAAGCGGAAAATATTCCGTGCTTTTTGTTTATTTTTGCATTCATCTGACATTGACTGTCATTCGCCCTTTCCGGCTGGCAGTTCATTTAAAGTTTACGCAGCTCGCTTTTAATTAGCATCGAGATTTATCTAGTTGCCCAGACCTCCCACCCCTCTCGGTCATAGAATCCCAATCGATTGACACTTTTGGCTGCTGCTTTATTGAGGGTTTATTTGCTTTGCTGATTTCTATTTTCCCAACGACTGGCCAAAGGAATTTCGAATGCAAACAGCATCGAAACCATCGAAAGGACCAAACGGAACATGTCTTGAGTCTCGAGAAAAAAGCTGAAAAAAAGATACCAAATCGAAACAAGTGAATGAAAGAAGCTTTTGGGAATACCATTGAAGTATGTGTTTGTTTGTGGATGGAGATGAGTTGGCAGTAGACAAAGGACTTAAGCTGCTTTTCGATTTTTTTCGAGTGAATTAGCAATTGGTAACCTGCAGAACGAGACAGTGAGAGAAAATTAACTTGAACCATTAAAATATTGATAAATATAAAACTAGGACTATTTTATTGTTCTTTAAAGGTAAATCCCACAAATAACAAGCCTTCCTTTTCAATTTTTTCTTATCCAAAGTTATTATTTAATTATGCTTGGAGAATGGGGAAACTTCTGCAGTTACTTCTTTCCTGTAGAGTTTCCTCCCAGTGAAGTACCTTCCATAGAGTGCACTCTCACTTCCCAGTCTGCCTCGCCTCTCCCTTGGCACTGTCGACTATAGCCCGAGGTAGCTGTAACTGAGTCTGAGCAAATAACAGATACAGATATGCAAACTGGGGAGCTGCGGCCGAGGGGGGTAGCCATAACAAATAACAAAGATGACAATAAAAAGCAGCAAAACAATTTCCCCATAGCCAAGAGACCCAAATAAAAAAAAAGTGAAAGAGAAAGAGAAAGCCGGGCAAAAGAAAAGGGAACTAATATTTTAAGAAAACACAACGTACGCCGGCAAGGGGAGAAACTTAATCGCATGTGTGAAGGGGGGTGTAATGGGCGGGTGGAAAACAGGCAACAGTTTTCCTGCTTCTTTTCTTTCCGTTCCTTCCTTTTTTTTTGCTACGCAAGTGGCCGTCATCAAATTCAAGTGACATATTTAGACAGCTAAGCGACTCCCAAGGTGAAGCTGCAGCAGCAGCAGCCGGAAAAGCCGTTGGCAATTTCCAGTGTCTAGACCAAGGGTGGCTCATACAACCCCAAAATGAGAAAGGACGGCCAAGTTGAGGGCACCGACTAGGAAATACCCAAGGTTAGTGTCTTGTTTTTGGGGGTAGCTTGGTTTTAAACGAATCTCACAAAAAATCAAATTTTTGAAATACATACATCCTTTCTTGCAACTGAGAATGCTAATTTAAAATTTCAAATTTTCAAAAATTTTATATATTTTCTTAATTCATTTCGGATGCTTAAAACTTTATAAAAGAGAATGAATTGTAAAAATTGAATATTTTTATAAAATAAATTATACCGATATCAAAAAGTGCTCTATATTTTCAGCTACTTTCTTTATATAGCTCTTAAATTATACGTAAATTTTAATTAAATTTTTGTTTAAATGAAATATACCCTTCAAAATGATAAAAGAGTATTAAAAGAATAGATGTAAGGGGCATAACCCAAGGGGAGAGCGAGAGGCAATGTAAGGGGAATCCTTGGCCCGGGACAAGTTGCTTTTAATAATAAAATCATTGAGCATCAAAGCATAAAACTCAGTCAAGTGCAACATAAGCTTAAAGACCAAATCGTGATGGGGCGAAAGCGAAAAGGGGAGTGCCCTTACCTTGGTGGTTACCTCGGCGCCACCCCAACATGTGGCCATGTGCTCGCCCAATTCGATTTTCCACTATCTGTATCCACTCAAACATACATATATATATATATATACGGATTCCGCCTTTATTCGTTGCTCTTGAATGTGATTTAATGTTATTTTTACAGCCAAATTAGTTGACTTTTGATGTTCGCTTAACTTTGGCTGCTTTAAGCCGAACCACAAAGAAAATGATGGTGCTGGCAGAGGTGGCCTATAAAGAAGGTCGAATAAAGGAGCACGAATTTATGGCAGATGGCAACGGATGGCTGCAGTCATAAAGCCTTTCAAAGCACTGAGTATCTTTAAGATACACATGTGTATCGATCCGAGTGCGTAACTGTAAGTGTTAGTGCAACTGTTACTGGTATTAACTTTTATCTTAGGCCACATTTTGATTGCCCCACTTTTGTTTTGAATGATTGTAATGACTTCAACTTGAAGCAGAGCCTTCGAGTGAAGTGCAATCGCTTCAAGCTGTTGCACTTCTGTTTCAGTATCTGAAAGGTCTTGACTCATAATGTGGCAGCTGTTTGCCCAACTCAAGTGCTTTCAGCTTGTTCACATTTGGCAAACATTTTGATTGCCACTCTGATTGATGAATGCCTGCGTGTTTTTTATTCGTATTTGGTTTTAGTTTTGTTCCAAAGAGCTATTGAGCTGGCTCTTGAAATGAAATGGCAAAATATAGTTGTCTTTGAATTTGTAAATTTATTAAAATTCTTTTCTATCTTAAATAATGTATTAGCTAATACAGCCAAGACAATTAAAGTCAACTCTTTGCCCCTCTCAAGAACTTAATAATTTGTGTAATTTATACAAAACTCCTTGAGTTGAAACCAATCAATTAGGATATAAACCTTGTTTGCCTGCGAAATAAATAGACATGTAATTGAAATTAAATGTCTGAGTGGATCCTGTGGCAAGGCACTTAAGGCGGACAAACCCTTGAAGCCATGTTTTCTCTTTAACAAATGAGGAATCAGTGAAACCAATGCCAGGCGGACAATTACCCCCTTAGATATTTCCCTTAAACCCCTTATTATTTTACTTTGCCGTCTCATTGACATCGTTCTCGATTGTTAATTATTTTCATTGTACTTGTTGTGAAAGTTTTTGTTTGTCCTGCCCACGGAATTTGCGCTGTGAGTCTGTGTTGTCCTTAAGGATTTCGGGCATTTAATTAGGCGCAATCAAGTTGACATTTTAAACAATTTAAGCGAGCAAACACGAGGCTGTTTACTTCGCATTTCCCCCGCTGGCCCGCTTCCCCGCCTCAGCTTTGACTACTTTAGCGCATATTAAAACGCTTTATGGCCAAAGGCCAATTGCCAGCGAGTTGAGTGAGTCTCAGTCGAGTCCTTTGCCTCTGGCAGTGCTCCTTTTTGGGCCGAAAATCGATAAGCGGGTGGCTTGGGCTCCCCGCCCCTCGCTGCTATTAATTATGTCTTTTGCCGTTTTGTCGCATTGACGTAGGCGGAGCAATTAAGTTGCTGCTGCTGGTGAAACGGGGCAGGGGAAATGGCCTAGAAGGGCAGGAGTGCTGGTATCAGGAACGGAGGCTGAGGAAATGAAATTCGTACTGTCCTTTGGTCAGTCACATAATACGTATCAATGGGCAATACCCGCCTGACACCCGCTTCCTTCTGCCAGTTCTCATATCCTAACCCCAACTCCTGTTGTTACGTGACCAGCAAAATAATTCATATGAAAATTTAATTTGTATTTTTTTTTGCTGGGTGTCTGTTTCCTCTTTGGCTTTGGATGCTTTGGAATTGGCATCTAAAAAAATATGTACACAAAATATTGATTACACTGGCTTTCCAGAGCTAAGCTTTACTGTTTATGATTAAGAATGTTTAGGAAAATCCAGTAAGTAAGTTTGATTATTTTTATTAAAAGAATTTATTACAAAGCAGCTTTATGATTTGATCGTGTAATTTTCATAAAAATAATATTTCATTTTAGAGTCATTAATAAAATATCTTTAAGTGAATGAAAATATGTTGCAAAACAACGAAACTATTATTATTCTTCTATTAAATTCTTTATTGTTTCTATTAGAATATTTTTGCTTTGATTTTCCGATTACTCCCTAGAAAGCTATATGATAAAGTGGTCCAATTTCATCCCTTCCGGCTTATATATAATGCTAATGAGACAATGTTTTGGTTAATGATATTTCCTAATTGCTCTGTTATGCATTTCTAAATACTATTTCTATGCTTACAAACCACAAGTTATTTCTACATATGTTAACTAGTGTTTTTTAATAAAAGCAAACATATTAGTAGTCAGCACAAAGATACATTTTTTCTTTAACGTTTCTGGACAAAGATACATTTTTTTATTTAACAAAACCTGACTGACGGGACTGGACACAAAGCAAATGATTTTCGTGCTGCCAACCGCATGTGAAAATAAATATTATTATTAGACTGATCTGCCATTATCCCGGGTTTTGCATTTTGCATCGGAAAATATGGCAAAAAATAAAAATAAAAATAGAAATAAATGATTGCACATTTAGCAATAAACAGGCAGAAAAACAGGCAAGCAGAACAAATGCGGTTTAGCTTGTTTTGGCTTTATATTTGTTTATCATGGGGAGTAGTGATGATATCGACCTGGTTGTGTCAACAAAACTCCTTTGATTCCCACGAATTCCCGTGAATGGGGGAATGAAACTGAAACATTTGTGCGTTTTTGACAATTTGTGCATATGCTTTTTTTTGTGGGTGAAAATTTGATTGCATGAACCGCAATTTGAATGATATTCGGCTTTTGCGGCTATTGCACACGAACGAACGTGGCCAGGATATTGACATTCTTGCGGTCATCGGTTTGGGCCATTAAGTGATTTAACCAATGGTTGGCTGATTACCATATTAATTATAATTCGCCTTAAATCCTTATGCCGACGGCTGCAATTCTCATTAGTCCAAGAATGCAGAAAATCGGAAGCCAAGCTGAAAAGCTTGGCAAATAGAGTCCATTGAAATAATTAACAGTCCGAGCAGTTTGCCTTGGAAATTTGCATTGGCCTGGATTTGTATTTGCACCTGCTACCAACTCGGCCACCTTGCAAATCTGCATTCGGCCGACCGCACTCTGGCTGTGAGCCCTCGGACAAGTTCCGGACAGCGTTTTAAATTTCATTAAATCTGCTCACTTCGTTTGCCAATGCAATCAACAACAGCTAAGACTCTGGAGGGGGAAGCACCGCATTTCATTTACACCGCCTCGAGTGCCTGAAATCTACTTAAGGGCCTGACTTGCTCAGCTCCTAGTTGCTCTGTCTAACTAGCTTTCTTCCTTCTCACTCCTCCTTCTGGTTCCTCCTTCTCTTAACCTTCCGTAATTAACTCGCCTTAGCCCTGGATCCTATAGCGTTTAGCTTAATGCTCTATAAGTGATAATTAATACAGAAACTGCGTCAGTGGAGAATTTTAATAGAGAGAATTTCATTAGAACCTTGACAATTAGAGCCTTGAGATAACAGACTTTTAATTGGATAAATAAATAAATTGAAACGTGGAATTGCCTCACTAATTTGTATTTCAAATTGTTCTTCTAATTACACGATATTAAATGAACTTTGAAGTATAAGTTTATTTTCTTTTATTCAATGTATTCATTTTATTTGTACTTAACCCATTTCAGCCTGGTTCAGGTTTAAATTTACATTTACCTATTTTCAAATTTGTTTATCAATTTGTCTCAATGAAAGAGTATTCCATTTTCGACCTGCACTAACCTAATTTGGCCTGGGCTTGTTTTTACTGCGTTTGATCCACTTTACGCTTGGATTTTAGTTTAATTTCTTGCAGTTTCTTTTCAGCTGTGTTTTCGTCCTTTTTTCATAGCGCACCTTGTTCTTTTTTTTTCTTTCTTCTTTTTGGTTAGAGAAGTTAGCTGTGCGCTTTCGCTTTTCCTCTAATTTCTTTTGCGCTATTTTTCAAAACGTTGTTTTTTTTATATGCCCCAGCTGCCGCTGCTCCTCTCCTCCCTGGCGCCCGGTCTAAGTGAAAAAGTAAACAGAAATCCATTAGCTGGGCAATCATTGACGGCGTCGCCAGCGGCACCGCATCCTGCTGTCTCCCGCGCCCTCGCCCCTGCTCCGAGGGGTCAGTTGGACTTGGGGAGGTGGGGCGCGGTGCAGGGTGATTTTATAAATTGCTGCCATCAAGGCATTTGTTCCACTTTTCCTTCACTTCCACTTCCATTTCCATTTCCAGCCAGCGACGACAATTTCTCGAACTAAACTTAAATAAATAATACAAACAGCTAACTAGGGGGCGAGGCTGGTCCTAATCGATGTCGATTTTATAGCCCAGATCGATGGAGGCCCTTATGTGCTCCTTCAGGTTGATGTAGCCATTGCGCAGCGACTCCTGGGTGAGGAACTCCTTCACCTTGCCCTCGCTCTCGCAGAAGACCAGGTTGTCCGTGTGATCGATTAGCCGCTGCAGGTGCTCCGGAAATCTGAACAGGATCAGCAGGGTCGAGCTGGAGGCATCCGCCTGGCGGCACAGATCGCTCGACAGCTTGGATATGCCCTGGGCAGCGGTGTAGTCCATTCCACTGATGCGCTGTCCATCGATCACCACCGTGATCTTGAAGTCCGCCTGCGTGCAGGCCTTGAGCACTCGCTCCCGCAGATAGTTGATGGCCGGGAAGTAGATGCCGTTGCCCGGCGTCACCCTGATGTACTGCATCTCCTCCAGCTGCTCGATCTTAACCCGGATCTCGGGGCGGGCCCACAGGAAGAGCAGGTGCAGGGCAGTCACCACGATGCTCACGAACAGGCCCACCTCCACGCCGAACAGCACGCACACGCAGAAGCACAGCAGCCAGGTGGCAAAGTCGCGCTTCGAGTCGCGCCACAGCCGCAGCGGCAGCTTGAAGTCCAGCAGTGTGAAAATGGAGCATATCAGGATTGCCGCCAGGGTGGCCTCCGGGATGTAGTTGAAGTAAGGACTCAGATAGCTCAGGGCCAGCAGCACGATGATGCCTGCAAGGAGAGAAAATGAGCCATTAAAGGATTTACAGTTGGGTCAATAGCACTCTGTCGTAATTATACATATTTTTTTGAGGCTTTATGACTTTTGGCAGCGAAACTCACCCAAATACAGATTGGCCATGGGCGTCCTTAGACCGCAGGCAGTGCTGATGGCATACCGCGTAAAGGCTCCCGAGGAAGGCATTGCCTGAACACAAGAGCCGAACATGTTGCACAGCCCCACGGTGAGGAGCTCCTGATTCGTGTCCACCAAACCCTTGGGGGCTGCAAATAAAAGGAGCGAGTTATTAAAGTTCATGTTTTCCATTTCTTTTCCATTTCCAAACTCACTCAGTTTTCCAATGGATATATTCGTGAGTATTCCTACTATGGGAATCACAATAATGCCCATGTTCAGTTCCTTCAACACCTCCCAGAAGCTGTAGCTGCGCTCGGGAGTAACAATATCCAGGCTGGGCACCGTGAAATTTGGAAGAGTGGCCAAGGCATTCTTGCTGAGGGCATATGGCACCTGGCCGTTGTTTTGTATCCAAATAAAGGAGACAATGCCGGCAATGAGCACTATCAGAGTGTTTCTGGAGGTGGACAAGTAGCGACAGCAGATCCTCAGGACTTTGCTTCTCTTTTCATTGTGAGCCACGCGTTCCAGTAGCTACAAAAAAAGGTAGGATTAAAGGATACTACTTTTACGGGATTCATTCAAAGCTTACCTCCAGTAACAGCAGGAAAACAATGGCGCAAATTCCAACTGTAAGATCCGCCATGTTCGATTCTTCTATTCGAGAACTCAGCATTCCCACGGAGTTCATGAGACCAGCCACTAAGTACTTGATGCCCAACAGCACCTTTAACTGAGATTCAATTACCAAAATGGCTGTGGCCGAGGAGAAGGCCTTGATCACAGGCATGGAGATGAACTCAAAGATGAAACCTGCAAAGAAATTAATTATAATACCAACATTTTAAACTGACTCCTACTGCATCTCTAGTAGAACACCTCCATCAATAATGTTTAGCTTAGCAATTACTGGGCTCAGGTAAACATAAACATTGGTGCTAATAATCACAATCATTGCTCTATATATTCCCATAGTCACTTCAGTGAATCAACCTGCCTTGGCATTATTGAAGCTCCCCCACATATTCAATGTTATCTGATATCTGGTCTAGTTCCGCATACAAATCCACAACACCGAATCTCCTCCGAAGAAGTGCTAATTGAGGCAAATAACGCTAATCGCGGTCAAACCGCATAACAGTTATCACGCAGCACACTCAATTAGGTGCTTAAAGCGAGCTCTAAAGCGGATCTATTTCAATCCAATTGGCACCGCCCGAGTCCAAGTTCATGGGGGAAGTCACACATGTCGCACTTAAGTCAATTTAGCAATGAGATCACACCGAGTCCAGCTGATACGTGAAAGCTGGACACTAAGGAAAATTGCTGAGATATTTGAATATTCATTTGCGAATGTTCTTTTGTAGAAAGACGATACATTCATATTCTCTGCTATAATATTTGATTGTGTCATTGTAAACTTTTTAGTACTTCTCTTTAACAAGTAATCGAATTTCTCAGAAAAAATACCAGTTTGCTGACTGATAAATCTTTACAGTGAATATATATATTGATTATCTTGAAGTGTGTTTTTTACGGAGTTATTAATACATACTTCGCTTATCTTTTCTTATCGAATACCTAATCCATATCCAAGTCACTTTTAATTCCCTTGAACCTTATCAACGACTTAGTTTCCTGCAGTGCATGCACACTTACCCATTCGAAGCGTTCCCATGATGATCTGCACAATTCCACTGAGGAAGGTGAGCAGAAAGGCAAACTCAATGGGTCGCCCCACGGTGAACTGTACACTGACCAGAGCCACCAGGCTGGTGGGTCCAATGATGACCTTATCGATGGACCCAAACACCAGGTAGATCAGGGGTCCAATGAACGCGGAACAGAGACCATAGCGAGCCGGCAGACCCGCCAGCAGGGCACAGGCCATGCTCTCCGGTATGATGGTGAGGCCAAGGGTGATGCCGGCTATGAAGTCGTCGATTCCCCATTCGGTGGAGTAAAGTGGCAGCCACTGGAAGACTGGGATGTGCCGGTGCAGGCGGCATTTCCACTTGCTAACTTTCGGAGCCTTTCCAGCTTCACTCGCCGGCTTGCTGATGGCTCCCGGCAGAAGGGCCCGCGCTGTGGCCTTTTCCAGAGCCTCGGCCTCCGTCTCCAGTTGCGGATACATGGCTAAGTAGGTTGCTATTTTGGTAAGATGGCTTAGCTTAGTTAATCGCACGTCTGCCCGCCACAAATCGCAACTGCCGAATGATAGCACCGGCCGAGCTCATCCCATTGATAACGATCCGGAGATCGCGGATCTCTGACTGTAGATTCTTGTCTCCCGTCTCTTGTTTGCCTTACACATCAGAGCCTCAATTGGCATTGTGACTGGTGGCTGCCGCCCGGGATCTCGCGCCTCGCTCGACTTACTCGCTCTCCGCTGGGTGTGTGTTTTGGGCTGTAATAAAACATATCTAGTTCAAACCCCCCTTGTTTGATTGTTCAATTCCCTGCTTGTATCACATTTGACGCCATCTCAATTATCTCGGACCTGTTAATTGGATAATATCTTGATTAGACGCTGGAAAAATGTGCCAAAAAGTCTGTTCATTCGAGGTGTAACAATTGACGATATCGCCAGGTTTGTTAGCACTTGGATTATTTATTAGCCAAGTGGCTCAAAGGAGCCCTCATACGTATAACAAAAGGAGCTTTTAAGAACAAAGAAGTTGGGAAATTTATCAATGAGCAACAAGACTTCACAATTACTCATATCAGGTTTTCTTTTTCCCTTACCCTAGACTTAATAGCTAATTTGTTTATTTATTATAAGTTAATGGGAATAAGCAAATATTTGGTCAGGCAAAAAAAGTGCTAAAAAGGTTAACAATTGACGATATCGCCAAGATTTTAACACGTGAATTTTTATTGAATTTGGTATTAAATTAAATGATTAAATAAAGCTTATAACAACGGCTACAAAAATATCTGCTTTCTTGAAATAAATCTTACAATAATTATTGGTGAACTTTAAATTCATTTTAAAGATTAAACTTATGTTAAATAATATAGATTAGGAAATGATATTGATTACCTTTTAAAAAAAAATAAAGTACACAAATCGACAACTTCTAGGGAAGTTTTTACTTTTCTTTTATAAAAGGTACAAGGTATATATATATGTTATTACCAGGGATCGTAACAAATATAATTTTTACATAAAAAAAAATTAAATAAGATCTTTTAATTGTATACAAAAAAATATAAATTAAGTCTTTTTATTCTATTGTAAATAATTATTATAATTTTTCAATTGTTATATACAAGTTGAGTTACAACTGTTATCTTTTAATTTTTAAAATGTTAATTGAAGTTAATAAAATTAACAATTTTATTTTTAAAAATTGGAAACAAAAATGGAACTCTAGGAAACCTCAGGAAATCATCAAGGAATTCTCCAGAATTCATCATAAATCCTCATTGAATCCTCAAAGACTCCTCAATGAATCCTCAACAAAAAAAAAAAAAAAAATCCCATGAGTCCTCAATGAATCTTCAATGAATCATCAATGAATCCTCAATCAATTCTCAATGAATCCTCATTGAATCCTCATTGACTTCTCAAGGAATCCTTAATCGGAATATTTTATAGCTTCTTAAACTGCTTAGTTAAGTTCATAAAAAAAAAATCATTTTTTTGGTATTAATTTTTATATTACTCATAATTTTTATTTGCGATCCCTGGTAATTTCTAAACGATTTTGAAACATTAAAAACGTTGAATTCACATTATTCTTTTAATATTTTTCAACTGGAAGAATTTTCCGAGTCCCATTAATTTTTATCTCACAAACTTTGCTCTTAATTTTTGTATGTAAATATTTACAGATTACTTTTTTACTTTCACACCCGAAATTCTTGTTTCAACGCATTTCCGACACATGGCGGATGATTCATATTTGCTCTTCGTGACTTTTCCTTTTAATGTTATCACTCTGCTCCCAGTTTCCATTTTCCAGTTTCCCCAGTTGTGTGTTTGTCTAGATGTTGAGTTATGCAAATGAAAGGGAAGTAAACTTTTTCGGAAAGTGAAGTGAGAAAAATTGTTATATGCAAATGTTTTTTATTAAAAGCACCGAGTGAAATCAACAAATGGCAAGACAAGGCATACAAATGCCGGCATAATTTTAATGTAAATGAAAATTAAAAAGTTTGATTGACTTAAAGCTGCTTCACACTTGTTTCGAGTCAAATAATGAGCCTGTTTTGTAAGGCTTTAAAGTTGAAAAATAGCTTATGGATTATGATGCATTCTAATTGCATAATTATTGAGCCAAAATGTTCACATCAAATCGGTATAAAATGTAATAAGTAATCGCAAAAATTTGAAATGCAAAATCTGACTCTTGTAACTTTGGCAAATTGTATTGTCTGCATGGCAAGGTTGTTACAAAACCAATCTGAACAAATCTGTTTTTAATCAGAACCGGCCATTTGTGCCCTGCGTGTCAGAATGTACAGATAAACTGTCTGGCATTTAGCATTTACCACTTACTCATTTGCCTTTTCGGTACCCGATTTGTTATGCAAACGATAGAAAAAGGATACTCTATGTATGCGAACAATTAGCGTTAAATGCGTTTGCATAACGACTACGTGAAAAGCTGTGGATCTGCGGAAGGGGCGACTTTTGCTAGTTGTATTGCACCATTTGCACAAAATCAATTAAACGCAAATGCGAAACATGCGGTGGGGCAAGGAAACCCCCAAAACAGTAACTCGAAACAGGCGGCAGGACTAATCGAATGTTATGGCAACAGACAGAATACAAGCGGATTTCAGACACTGAATTCGTTCAAAGTCGATTTAGGTTTCATGTTTTCTGTTATGCATATAGGTTTGTTTAAACTTTAAAGGCTTACTAGTAGGGTTTTAAAGACATTCGCTTTAGATTTAAAAATTTAATAAAAAAATACAGCAGAATATTCCCAGAGCTATTCTTTTTACTTCTTCTTAAATAATTGCTAAAAATCTAAAAATGTGTATATTAAAGGTGCATTTCCTTGGCACAATTTTTAAATTGCTCTGACTAAACCAAGTGCTAAACGTTCTCACGTAGTTGCTGAACCAAAAATAACTATAACTGGCTTTGGCTAGAACTTTATAAAATTATGCACTTCAAGTTATTATTTGAGGCGATTATTGCGATTGCAACACGACCTGAAGCTGAAGTGCAACAATGCACGATTGCACATTCAACGAGGAGTCCATATTTAAATGAAATTTTAAGTGCCTTGGCTGGTCTACAACCTACATGAAACCATCAAGTGCCAGCAGCTGTGCTCCCCGCCCCGCCACCCAGCCATTATTCCGCTCTCTTTGCCCCGCACTCCCAGCCAAGTTGATTATTATTTCCGAGCACACTTCGTTGTGGCATTATTATAATGACTGTTGCAGCAAAATTCACAACGCACCTGACTCGAATACAATGTTACCACTGGCAACAGGAGCTGGATGATGATGATTTTGAGTTGCCCGAAGTGTCCTGCCAGCTGTTGGCAGGCGTCCATTAGGCAAAAGCCATGGGAAGACAAGCAAACACACACAGAAAATGGCAGACAGTCGACTGTCCGGTGGAGTTCTTAGACGGACTAAGCCGACATCAATGTCAAAATGTTTTCGCTCTTCCGTAATGAAATTTATAAGCCTCCCCCAAAATGCATTCCCGGAGAGGTCAGCCTCTGCTGACCATGAAGTGGAACTAATTAAAAGGTACTTGAAGTTCGGTATATTAAAGCAGAGAGTTTAGATTGCTAGAAATAGTAATATAGTATAAAAATGTATATGTTTCTTTTACTTGGTGGTGATTCAACTTAGCCCGCTCCGGGGAATTTTTCCTGATTGATTATAGAGTAATCTAAGAGCTCTCAAATGTCTGATATGATATGATGGCGGATGGCAGCCAGAAATTTCCCCGAAGCTGTAGTTATCAGAAGATACGGAAGTGACGAATCTTAAGCCAAACCTTTTCTATTGCAAACACTTGACATGCCATTTGTCAAGTGGCTTGCGTTTACAGTCGTAATTGAAAAGAATAGTCTACAGATCAAGAGGCTGAGTCACTAGCATTCAACTTTTGAAATTAAAAAGTGTTTCAAACAGATAATAAGTATTTCTTTTCCCACATTGCGCCCTGGTAACCTTACTCCTTCGTATTTTTTCACTCAAAAACAAAATCCATTAAAAATCAAATTACAATGAGTAGCTACTCGGCAACAATACAGAAAAGAAAAACCAAATAAATATCCAATCTCTCTCTCCTCCTGACCAAATATAATTAAAATTTTATCACGTTACGGCGAACACCTGGCGGAAAAAAATAAATAAGCAGCTGAGGAGATGAGAAAAAAAAAGAAAGCGAAAGGAATCATAAAAATGAAATTCAAAACTCGAAATTAAACGAAATTTTATTATTAAGTGCAGGCACATACATAAACATATATAAATTTTTATTGGAGGCGCGACGTGTGCGCGTCTCAAGTGCCTGGCTGTAATAATCCCAAGCAAATATTACGTATACGCAACGTGTGCGACTGTATGTCTAAGTTTGCTGCCGGAGTGCGTGCCTGTGTTTGTGCAGGAACAGAAAATATTATGGCTCCCACACGTAGCTGCCCTCCAAGGAATCGAAGTAGGCAAAAGGCGCCTTTGATTTTTAGTTAGCGGCGTCAGCGGCAGCATGGCCGATTTTTGCCAATTTTGACAGCAACTCAGGCATTGTCGTCGCCGACGCCGCCGCATTATTTCCGCCACCTGCCACGCCCACCATGAGGGCGGGAGTCGGGAATATTGAAAATTGCTCCGTGTCTCCGGGTGCGGGTTCTGGTCCTGCTGTTGGAGCAAACGTGCCATGGATTTCAAATGAAACGTGTCAGAGCAGTTAGAGTGAGTCAGAAAAATACTCATACGCCGCGTGAGCCTCGCACATTTTTACCTCTCCTATTTGCGCACTGGAAAAACTAGACTTTTAGTTCAAAAAGAATATATTTTAGATGATTTCAGATGTTCTTATAAATTTCTGAAACCAAAAATGTAAATAAAAATACTTGATAATGCACTTAAAGGTCATCATGGTGGAATATGAAGATCTAAGAGCGAATGATTGATCGATTAAAATCTTAAGAAGTGCTAAAATATGTTACTAAAAATAATAAGTATTTTTTATTGGTTATTTAATAGATTTTTGACTTATGATCAATTTAAATTTTCATTTTTTTTAATATTTACAATTTCTTATGAGCATTGTTGTTGTTGTTTTGAAATATTAAAATTGTTTTAAGCTTCAAAAAATACTGCAAAGTTTTTTGGATTTTTTTAATCCACAACAATATCTCTTCGAATTTTTATTTAAAATTTTACAGTTTATTTTTCAGTGTAATGTATGTTTGGCTGTGCTTGTTTGGGTGTGTTTGCAACTCCGTTAGGCGTAATTTTAATGGCTCAAACACGCTGCACACACAGTTAAACATACACACACACACACACACACAAGCTCGCACGGAAATCAAAGTGTATTTTAAGGGGGGCTTCGAGGGTTTTTGCAGGGGATTCCCGTGTAGGTGTTGTACCGGAAATTTAATTGTGTGCGTGCTGGCGCAGTCAAATTCGGTCGTCCTGTGTTCCTGCGTTCGCTTTTGCTGTTGCTTTGTTTGTAAACAGGTGTAAAAATAAAAACTAAGGCACTCCCAGGCCATTATTGTGTTTGCATTTTGTGTTATATTTTGCGTTTATTTTTATGATCATGTCGCTCGTTACGAATAATGCCTGTGCCAACAACAGGAAACCCACTCGCATAGAGATGGAGTGGCTGGGGAAATCGACAGCGAAGGTTAGCCATCCGCAATGGATTTGCAGCAATTTGCGCCAACACTCTTCCTATATCCGTTTCCCCCGCACAGGACCTGCTCCACCTGTAATTGGCATTTAAAATAATGGCTCTAGGATGGATGGAAGGGAAGGTGTGCACAGCTCTTCTCCAGTTCGTTTTCTTTTACAGTTCGAGTTTTGCGGCTTTGGGGGCCAAAGGTGGGCCTTAATTAATTGCTTTAATTGCAGATGTGACGAGCTGTCAAAAGGGGATTCACACGTTTGCAGTTTATGGAAAAGTTGTGTAATATAGGGAAAGGTTAATGTCTGCAGAAAGTACACGAGACGAGGGAATCATTATCCTATGTGAGGGTATGTGAGTTTTAGTGGAATCGGGAAAAGCCTTTTCGAATTAATGCAAAATAATGGAAATAAAGGGAACTTTAATTTCAAGGTTTTATATTCTGATTCTCTTACTAAGTTTGTTTCTTTCCCTATTTCCTTATATGCAGAGGTTCATCAAAGCATCTACTTTAACCTGATGGAATTCTAATCCGCAAGACACTTTCCCTGGAACTGTAATTATCTTATGCATTAGCCTAAAGTCAACTAAAGACAAGACACAGTTCCATTACACAAGAGGCGAAGTTCATGTGGCATAAGTTATGCATTAATGTGAGGTTAAAGGGAGCGGCGTTGTAAGGGGGCAAAAATTATCTAAGTTCTTAGGAACCCTCGCTATAAATATGTATATCTTTATGATAGCTCACGTTATGAATGAGTCTACACTTTTAAATTAATTTATGTCTGTTTACTAAATGTTGTTTATTAATTGGAAAAGTTTTTTTGTTATCTTTTTCGTACAATGACAGCCATATTATCAGTTTATGAATTATTAGTATTATCTTTATAAGATAATATAATTTGTATTTTGAAGAAATAGGTTGATAGCAAAAGAAAATTTGTAGGGATTTCTTGAATCCCTCTGACCTAAGCCCCTGCTGTTGTCCATGAATATTTATGGGCGGTCGAGTAATAATGTCCAGACAAGCCGTACAAGTATCTCATAGATGGCAATTCGGTCTGGCCTACAACTGTTAATTGAATGTAAATGAGTGAGGACCTCCATTCAATTACCCCCACCTGTGGCACCGCATAAACACATGCATACATATACATTCGCATATTGAGAAGTATTATCCGATGCCGGCTGGAAATCAAATCATGTTTTTGTTGCCAAGTTTTGGGAAATCTATGCAAATGCGAAGACGCTTAGGCGAAGGGCCAGAGATCAGCATAAATTTAGGTTTTTGGCAAGATGAGGCACTGAAAGAAATCGAGGTATTTCTTTTAATATTATATATAGTTATTCTAGAGATTTATCTTAAATTAATTAGAAAAATGAATTAAATGAAAGCACAAATTTTAGTATTTAAATGCTGCCTAAATTGATATATTTCTCCTAGTTAGTCTTAGCTTTCAGTGTGCCTGAGTAGCTTAAGAGTGGCAACACTTGAGTGACGATTGGCACTAAGAAGTGCTTGGGACTCGAGTGCCGCAAACTTGGCTAAGACTTCAATTTATATGATAACATCGGGCTCCTGTGCCACCCTTAAACAATTACACATCTACAGCTTGAGGGAGTCTAGGGACATGGCCTTAGAAAATGTTCATTTCTCGACCCTGAATATACATAGGTATGTCTCTGCCTACATACATAGGTAAAAAGTTGTCTCACACCATTTGGCAAAATCATTAGCCTGCCGCACCTCCAAGGATATTGGGATCCGTTGGCCAAATTGTATTGGCATTGCTTTTGACTGAAATGTCAACGGCATGCGGCATGGGCCCCAAAGTCGATGGCCTGCAGTGACTGGGAAATTAATTAATAGTTTTGTCTGCTCTCCTCCCAGGCAGCTCTTCCAAGGTCCGTCCATTTTGCCGCCCTGTGCTTTTGGGCGTGTGGTTCTTGGCTTTCGGTTGCCTAAGCACTTTGAGTATATTGCAGGACGATTGCTATTAGCATTGATTGGAGGCGTCCTTTGTTTGTCTGGCATTTGACCAAAAGCCCTTGGTCCTGGACTTTGTTGCGGTCGGCTTTGGCCTGAGCTTGGTCCTGGGTGCGGATAGTTGCATGATTAGCTAGTTGAGAGCGTATAATTATTGTCTGTCTGTGTTTATGGGCGAATATTCATGCGAAGATATTCATGAAATCCTTTGCCAAGTGAGGTGTAGGATTGTTATGCTTTAGGTAAAGATATTTTTGGTTAAATAGGGAAATGTTTCTGTAGCTACTTAATTAAAAAAGATTTTCTCTGTCCGAGTTCTGATATTTATATAAAATCGTACAGTGAAATAGTATTTTACTGAACCAAAATTTATTAACGTATAATACAGATGATCTGATTTCCAACCCTTAAGGTGTTACCCCGCAAGTTCTAATATTTTTCCGCTCAATACAGATGAAAAGTGGTTAAATTTGAATAAAGTTTTACGCAAATTTTGTAGATCCCTTTTGCCAACAACTTTTTGGTAAGCTTTCTTTCTGCTGTCCTGGACAACAGATTTTACAGCTACTTAATCGATGTAAACTTGATTTGAAGAACAACAACGAACCCTGCAAACAATGAGTAGATTGTAAGCAAACAATGTAACCAAATTGTGCCAACAAATAAACATAAACAAACCCCTGAAAGAGAGAGAGGGGGTCAGGGGACAGGGGCCGCGGGTCAAGCAGCGCAACAAAAGAAATCGCAGGAGCAGGCGTCCTTCAAGTGGGCGACAGACTTGGTGGGTTGGGCTGTATGGTGGTGTAAATGCCAAAGCCGAGAGTGTTCAGTGATTTAGTGGCCCTGTGTTTACATTCGTGTGGGTTTGTTTGCATCGGTATCTGGATGTGTGAGGGTGGGTTGATTGGGTTGAAGCCGAATAAATAAACAAGAAATCAGCAGCAGCAGTAGCAGCAGCAGCCAGACCGAAGCCCGAATCCCGATAAGTGTGTAAGAGGACGAAGCTCCCGAGGATTTTGTATCTGATTTGAGAGACTTGGCCAGCTCCGAGAGTGTTTTCTTTTCGGAAGCGGGGCGGTAAACAAATCACAGCATCGAGTGTGTGCGTTAACTGAGTTGCCTTCCCCCGGCTTCGTGACTTGCTTTTCCCTCCTCTGACAATTAAGTGTCTGCCTGTATTTTTTGTTGTGTATTTTTTTTTTCTCTTTGCTGTTTTCTGTTCCCCTTGAAGGTGACAACTCTTCTGACATCTGACTAAAAGCGATATGAGAGGAGCTAGAGTGCTAGATAAAATTGTTTTGCCATGAATAGATTGATTTCCCTTTGAGGGAGTATCTTTATTTTCAGATATCATTGCTCTTCAATAATCTGGAAAATGTTTTTCATATAATTACTATATACCTTTATATAGTTATATGAGAACTACATATATGTGATTGGAAAATTAGTGTTTTTTTAATTCAACTTCACTGACTTCAAGCCACAAAGTTTGTAGTTTAATCTTGTTGTAATTCTCACTTTGTAAAATAAATAAAAATATTAAAACATTAATTGATAAGCAGAAATATTGTAATATAATCCTTGTTTAACTAAAACTTGGTGGTTAGGTTGTTTAATCTATTTGGCGCCGACATTATTATCAATAAAATGAACGCGACAAAGAAGTACTTTTTACCTTTAATTTCCTATCTTATCTAATTTGTCTGGGAATCATTAATAATTGTTTACTAGTGTCAAGCCATATTAATAAAGCACAAACAATTTTTCCTCATAAAATAAAATATGTTTATTTTGAGGGCATCAACTTGTTTATAGGTATCTGCCTTTGACAATGGAAAGTTTGTTATGACAATGTTCCTAAACAAAAGCTACACAAGTTTGAACTAAACGCAATGGAGTTTATAAGTTACTTTTTATGGCGTAGAAAACACCTTTTATCTCCAATTTCCTTTCATAAAATGTGTTTTTTTTTTAAAGCTTTATGTTACCAATAATGATATAAACATATCACTTCGCCACCGCCTTACAGTAAACCATTTCATACCGTTTTCTGGTTTTTCTTATCGCATAATGACCATCATTAGAACATATAATCGAGGGAGATAAGCCCATTGAAATCCGGGCAATCAGCGAGTGCACCTTAGCTCCAAACCGGAGTAATTAACATTTATAATACTCACGCCGAATGGCGAACTGAAGTGATTTGTCAATCAAATAATTAATCAGTGGCAGAACGTATCAAAACTTTTTGCCTGTGAGCACACACGCAGCCATGATTGATTTATGAGTCGCTTGTTGGATATTAGCAATGATGGAAATAGACAAGAGCAGTGTGTGTTAACTGGTGGCGGAGTCGTATATTTTGTTATCGTTTAGCACCTATCTTATCACGCATACCTTGTACAAGTTGCCGACAAATTAAAGCACTGATTGCAGCAGCATTGAGACACATGATTCTGTCTGAATAAACCTTTATCGAAAACTGGGGCCTTTTTTTTCTGTGGGTCCTCACCCACTTCGGTTTATTTTTATTTGACATCATCGCCATTGCCTTGGCTCGTTTTTCAGGGCGCGGGAGTGCAAAGTCAACTAAAAACTAAATAAAGATACTGACGCAATAACTTAGGCATGTGTTTTGGTTTCGGCTATTTCTTTTGGTAAGTGCTAGGAGAAGCAGAAAGTGGCATCTTCTTCTCTAGGCCTTGAGCAGCAGCAGAGCAAGGGCCAGGAAGCCAGTGATCAGGGGCAGGTTCTGCGTGGCAGAGCTAGCAAAGCAACTGTAGGAGTAAAAAATCACAGTTAGTAATGGCCTAGAGATTGGTATTCCTGGCTAAGACATACCCAGCCTGCGTGACATTGTAGATGGTGCCATTCACAAAGTTGCTGTATTTCACAGAGGCATTGGCATTGACCTGAGGAATCAGGGAAATCGAGTAGTTGGCCCTGGCCAAGATGAAGCCAGCGCTGGTGGAGGTATTGCTGGGATCCGTGTAGCTGCAGCCCAGCAGGTAAGTGTCGGAGACCAGCTCCAGCAGCTTGATGGTCACATGGTTCTGCTTCTGGCCATCCTGGAAGCTGACATTGTAGAAAGTTTGGCCAGGCACCAGAGTGATGTTAGCCTTCTCTTCGACATTCTGGTAAAGCGACTGATTATTTTCCGAGTGGCTAACATTCACTAGCATGTTGGTGTTGTTCCAGAAGCCAATGTTCACGGAAATGCAGGAAACATTCGCGGCAGGATTCCGGGCAACCTCTTGCCAGTAACCAGCGAACTAAAAAAGGGGAAGAGATTATAATTATTTCGGGGCATAAACATTAAACTAAATAGTAAACTAAAGAAATTAAATAGAATCTTGAATAAACATTTTATATGTAATAATATAAACTTTCGCAAACATTTCTTTTCTGTATTCCTTTTAAGTCTAACTAGTTTTATAAAAGTCTGTTATATTAACCGAATTAAATAACCTTTATATTCTTCAGGAGTGTTTAATATATTTATTAATGAATATGTTAATTTATAAAAATGTTTTTCAGGACCAGGAGACATGCTCATCCTTTTTCGTTTAAAAATCAAATAAACATAGAATTGTTTCCTATTTAATATTTTTTAATTATTTCAATCATTATCTTTATTTTTCATTCACTCACTTGTGTGTTGTTGAAATCTATTCCAGCAGCATCGACACAGGACTTGGCCGTGTTTGTGGTTTGGGCCAGAACAGCCGAGGCTGAAGCCAAGATGGCCAAACAAATCATCACACTTTTGCACATGATGTCACTGTTTCTATGAGTTATGGTTTTCGGGGGTTTTTTATTAGAGTTCTTCCCACTGCACGATTCTGGGCCTGCGAGCTCGGTCCGCTGCGAATGCGTCGTTCAACTGAACTCGATCCCCATCCGGCACTGGCTTTTATAGGCGCGTATCTTTTTCTCTGTATTTTCGCAGGCATTATCGATGCCTGCACAAGTGGAGGCGCTGGGTTCTGTCACTGATTTACGTATATCTGACGTCTGTTATCAACCGAACGGTATGACTAATCTCTCTGGCTTTAGCAATCAAGCTATGGTGTTGGTCGCCTCTTGTTCTTTTGCAATTGAAAACTCCCCCCCCCAGTCTTATTTTAACAATGGTCTGAGCTACAAAGACCTTTTTCCAGGAAATGACTATTTTTGCTAAAAATATTTTGGCAATATCTATTAACAAGGATTTGGCGACTTCTTATCTGAGCTTCGTTTCTTGTGGCACTTAATTTCTATGACTATCTGTGAAATTAAACTTGGCAAAGATTTGCGGAAAGATAGGTCAGGGTTTTGATAAAGACTGCCAGAAATTTGGCAGATTGGTATATAAGTAACTTCAAATTAAATAAAAATTATAAATACTTTACGAATCTTTTTAGAAGAACTCTCATGTGATAATATCTTAAGATACAATTACGACCGTAAAAGTGCTGTCAATATGGGTGTAAATTTTATTTGTTCGAAAAAGAACAAAAAATTCGTTTATAAAAGAAGTACGAATGTTCTCTTCTCACCTGTACTTGTACCTTTTCCCATTACTCATTCTTCGCCCTCTTTGCTAAGTAATAAACAAGGTAAATTTTGTTATCTCTACTCCTCTAGATACAAGGGGAAAATATAAAATTAATTAAAATCTTCCACGTTACTTGATATCTAAAGTCTCTTGGTGATCTATCTTCCAATAGAAGAATATACATATAGGACATAAACATTCTACAATTCTGGTTTTTATGGCTTTATCACTGCCAGACACTGAGTCACTATTGAAAGCAACGCGAGAATGCGAAAAACAGCACAAGATTCGAAACGAGCTCACGGAATGATAAGGAAACATTATTTTCCGTATTGAAGAAACTGAAAACCGAGAAGTACAACAAAAATGAAAGCAACCCAAAGAATATTTTGAGAGTATTGCATTTTATATATATGACCTTGAGAGTGTAAGTTATAAACATGAGTTTAAGATATATGTTTTACAGAATTTATTTACATAATCAAAGAACAAATTATAAGACTTGATGTGTCATTTATTTTAACTTTACGAGTTGCTTAGGTTGCTTACTAGCATCCCCAAAAAAGGATGTGCGTTCTTTCCTAACGAAAAGTAAGGACTTAAATAATCCGACGATCAGCACAGAGTCCGAGAACAAAGGCCACGGCAATCAACAGGAAAGAGATAATTGTGGATGGGTTGGCTCCGGCGGCATAGCAACTGAAATGAAAGAAACTATTGTCATAAAAAAATACAATAAATAAAGCTAACATTGGTACGCCAAGGTCTTTATACCTTTGCAGTTTTCAGTTCAGTTTTTACAAAATATTAAACATTTTAAGATCGTTAAAAACTAGTTATGTTGCATTAATTCAGCAAAAAAAAACAAGAAAGGAAACTAACTCCGGCACGCCGATGTTTGTATACCCTTGCAGATTCCAATTGTACCAATTATAATTTATCCCAATATAATATAATATAAATTACTTTCATATTCATAAAATTTTTACAGTTTTACATTTCTTTTACATTTTTACATGTAAAGTAAAATGTAATTTTTCTCCACGTTTCGTTTGAATGGCAGCTATATGATATAGTCGTCCGATTCTTATGAAATTTGCAACAAAACTCAGAAAATATATATACTAGTATCTCAAAGAAGAAGAAATTGTTGAAAACTTTTCTAAAAATTTCGCCACCGTTCAGCTATATGATATAGTAGTCCGATTTTTATAAAATTAAATCTAAAAATCAAAAACAATATAAAAAGCTCACAACCGAGAGTTCATCAAGATATGTTAAAAAACAGTGAAGTTATAATTTTATTTCAACAAATTTACGGATCGTTTGTATGGCAGCTATATGATATAGTTGACCGATCCGGATCGTTCCGACATATATACGAGTGAAAGTATATAGAAGACTACAAAGTTTCATTCAGATAGCTTTAAAACTGAGAAACTAGTTTGAGTATAATCGGACAGACGGACGGACAGACGGACAGACAGACGGACCTGGCTGATCAAGAATATATATACTTTATAGGGTCGGAAAGCGTCCTTCACTGCGTTGCAGACTTCTGATTAAAATTATAATACCCCGCCAGGGTATTAAAATTTGTATAATAATGTATATGACTACTGCATTTCC
This sequence comes from Drosophila watanabei, assembly GCA_008042575.1. Classification (NCBI taxonomy): domain Eukaryota; kingdom Metazoa; phylum Arthropoda; class Insecta; order Diptera; family Drosophilidae; genus Drosophila; species Drosophila watanabei. Next base: position 33,933 of record VNJS01012132.1, on the reverse strand, counting down.
TTTTTAGCTGATAACAGGAAAAGATAATAAAGATCTAGATATACTTTATAGCTATATAACTTTATTATTATATTTCTAATAAAGTTATATCTATGGGAATTTCAAATAATTCATCAGACTCTTTTCTATGACTCGTTTCCTATACTTATCTAAGCATTACTCACGTTTCGCCTTGGGTTACCACCGCCATGGTGCCGTTCAAGAAATTCGGGAACTGGCTACTGGCATCACTCTCCATCTTATTGAGGGCATCAGTGGTGGGTGTACGATCCCTGGCAAGGATAATTCCAAACGACGTCGAGTTGTCAGTCTGATTTGTGTAGCCACAAATGAAGGCCATATGGGTGTAGTCGGTGTAAAGGACCTTGAACACTGTGTAGGGAGTGTAGCCGGGTGGGTTCCAGTAGGTGAAGTTGTAGCCATTTTCAGAAGCAGTGTTATTTTCCACGGTAATGGTGGCGTTCATGGTTTGATTCACCCACGGATAATCGGGCGACACTCCGTAGGTGGTATCAATCAGGACATTATCCTCGGTTTTATTTAGCACCGTTATATTCACCTTCGTGCAGAAATCAATCCCGGCTGGCTGCCTAGCCACCTCCCACCAGATGCCAGAGAACTAAGTAGAGAATATATTTCGTTAATTTTGTATCATTTTATCATATTCATGGTACTCACCATATCAAGGATCAATTTGATGCCGGTGCTCTTAGAGCACGCTTGCAAAACATCATCGGCCTGGGCGGTGTGACTTCCTAGAAGACAAACCAACAGGCAGAGCAGGCCCAGTGCCGGGATTTTTGCTACCATTATTTCAAACGGGTTGCTTGTGACACGGCCTCAGATCAAGAACTGAAACCTCGAACCGACCACGGTTGCTCATCAAGTGTATAATTATGCGGCAAAGGCAATAATCGATCAAATTATATCTAATGAGGCAGTACGGTGTTCACATGATGATAGATACTGGTCAATATATAACATACATGTAAAGAATGATAAGAATACTATTTTCTTTCTATCCGAAGCGTATGACTTTATATATGAAGTCCCCCTGAGAAGTAAAATGTTCATACATCATATTATATTAAGAAAATTGCTTAATATTCATTTAAACTAATTATTTCGAAAAAAAAAACAAGCACTGTCTATAATAGTAACTGATAAAACATATACAATACATAATAATATAACCCAAAGGGAAGATAATTTTGGTAAGCCGAAGTTGGTCTCCTCTTGCAGTTTGCAATTTGAAATCCAAATTCCGAATCGTTAAAAAAATGTATTAAGCCCCTCAATATATTTAGAGGGTTTCTGTTCCCATGAAGTCCTATGATTTGTGCCTTTATAGTGAACTAACTTAAGGGCTTTCCTTTGCCACTGCAAGTGCAGAGAGCATTGCGGGAAAAACGCAACGCAAATGTACATTGTATATCATTTGTTTGCAACTGATAGATAAGCGCTAAGACCTTCGCCACGTTCCTATCGCTTCTCAAGTGCTTGACAAACACTGTCCAGGTCAACGTTACACACTCGAGTTTCCGGTCACTGCTCAACACTGACCCACAATTTCGAAAACACAACACTAATAAACCAAATACTTTTAGTTTTCCAAGAACACCTTCAGAGATAAGGCTCACTTCGAACAGTGTTGAGTAGCGCCATGTCCTGGGTGGGGATGTGTGTGCGCAAAACTCTAGCGATTATGTTAACAGCCTTGTGTCCTCGACTTGTCTTCGACGTGTCTTGTAAGCTCTCAAACGCCTCCATAGCACATTAATTTTAAATGTCTCACAAGCTCCGCAGGAAAGAGTTGGATATATATAGCTGAGCGAGGGGGAAGGAGGCGAGAAATGAAGACATTTTCCGGTATAGTTGACACACATTTAACGCTATTCGGCCATAGGCTTTTGTCTCGGGAGCCGTTTCGCCTGGCAAACTTTTCAAAGTGCCAAAAGTTGACTACCAAAATGTGCAAAAAAAGAAAAAAAAAATCTACAAGAGCAGCTGGTGTAGAAGTGGCACGCCCACATCTAACATCTAAAACTGGCAGCAAAGGTAGCTTGTATCTATTATTTAATTAAAACTATTCGGCATGAGAGCGAGTGTGTGTGTGAGGCTAAATAATTTAATTGGGCCATGTGTGAAATTTTGTAATGAATGACAAAACGCTCTCCGCCCCAACTGACAGTATAACTTTCGGAGTTCTGAAACTTTTGATTAGCACAAGACAGAGTTGAGGCTGAGGTTTTCAAGCGAATGCACTAATTGCGTTTGCACTCAATAGTGAAATGTTAGTTAAATGTGTTTTAGAAAGGAAAATAGTGCAGCTTTCATGACTCACTCAGTGGGTATTTAGTGAAAGAAATTCTGCGTAAAGGAAAATATATATTTTAGTTCCTTATATAAGTCATTACTTAAGAGCGATTTCTCGATTCCGACATGTTGACTAGGTCAGTTTGATTGTGAGCTTGAACCTGATTCGTTCTCCGATTCCCATTAATTTACTTCTGTGACGCTTATAAAAATGTATCTATTTATGTCCATTGTGTAGGCTTCGCTTTCATCCGACACGTGTATCTAACAATAGAATCCAATCTTCAAGTATGCTTTTTACTTAATAACTTGCTTTGCTTTGCCTTTAGTGTTGGCTGCCTTAGAGCTTATTATAAATCTCTGCTGGCACTCAAGGCGCACTTTCTCCAATGTATTTAATTACCTCGGTGAAGCCTTGAAGCCTTCAATTAACAGCAAACATGCTTGACAAGCGGCGGCTCCTTTCTCCCTTTCCCTTTTTGAGCTGCAGCCAGGAACCGCAGCAGAAGTGCAACCCATTCAAACTGGTAAAATAATTAAGTTGTTTATCTTAATGCTGGCATATCCTTTACTTTACTTTACTCACTCACACGTCTGCCACTGCAAGTGACTGTTAATTACACCATGAGCCTTATGCAAAACCCCAAGAAAAGGAAAGGAAAGAGCAGCGCAAACTTTCTATTAAAGCGAAGACTGTAGCGGAGTGCACACACATGCTGTAAGCGTCTCCCTTTTCCCTCCCCAGAATCCTTGGTCTTTGCCTGGCACGAGTACGAGCTCCTTGCGGGATGGCAAGGAGGGTCCTTACGCAAGTGCGCACTGCGCAAGCCAATTTAAATTTTAAAATAAGCACATTAACTGCATGCACAAGCGCTAAAGCAAACGCGGCTCACACACTCACACTCCCTTTCTTTGTGGCCAACACGCGCGCATATTTAATTTGCAGCAGATTTAAGCCTTGCCTTGATTTGAATGTCTTTTCCAGCGAAAGATAACTAGCGAAGTTTTGTAGATTTTGTAGCAAAAAAAATTATATTTATATTCCCAGAATTATCTAAAATAAAACACACACTTTTCTTTCATATTTCATAATGGTTTTTCTTTCTCATTCTTTTAATTATTATCCATATCTGCTTATTGAAAAAGGTGAAACTAATTGCTTAAATTGGTTTTACAAAAAATGTATAAACTAACTAGTTCTTGGGGGCATAATTAATTGCTAATCGTTTTGTTAATTTAATTGATATTCATATTGATGCTTGGGGTTTTCCCTCTGTTTACTTCGATTAACTGCCATTAAACATTATAAATTCGATTAAATCGCTCCATTTTTGTTTTCTATTCGTTTTCCGCGTAGGCATATATGTATGTAAATGAAAACTCACTTGTCGTGTTCCGTAGAAAGTCTAAGCAGTTGTAGAAAATTATTTAGTCGGTATACGAAAGATCCTTACATAGAGTCATCGGCTTGATATGCTGTCCAAAAGTTATCAATAAATTAACAGGAAAACAGTTTATTTACACAAAATTCAATTGAATTCAATTTGATGCCTAACACAAAGTTCTAGATTTTTTTTCTTTTCTTTAAACATTATACATTAGTTGTTTAATTTATTTCGTGGAAGAACTACAGCAAAAGTTTCTTATTGACTTGTCCGTATGTACAACTGGCGATGGAGAAAAAGTTCTTATCGAGTTTGGTTTGCGTTGAAGGTTCTAGTTTAGGATAAAAGTTGTTGTCTTTAATATAGTTTTTGTACTGATATTGATAGTATTAGAAACCAGGTGTGCTATATTACATAAATACGATCGTTGATATGTAAGATTCAACTAAAGAATGGCAAGGAAATTAAGCTATTTCGAGAAACCAAGAGGATAGATTCGGGATGAAGTATTATCTCCTAACGTTATATGGCTCTAAAAGGAATACGCTGATATATATCTAGTTAATGTTTAGGATTAGTCCTTGTAAGCTGCTGATTTTCATTCATTGTTTTCACTCGCTCGATGATTGTGCTACTGCATTAATTTAACTGGGTCTGCTTTCATATCATATCTATATCCGAATTGCTGATATAGACCTCGACTTTAAGGGGGTTTTTTCCGAAAATCACAACGACTGGAACTCGATCTAAAGCAATTGTATCTCATATCATATGGCTGACGACGACGGCTGAAGAAGTTAATCTACGTTATAAAGGATTATCCTTTGGGTTGCTAAGGATCGGATCTTATCAATACAAGCATATCCTCCCGGGGCTCACATCTAAGCTATATGTACTCTATGTATGAATATGTATGTATGTATAGACTACGGTTTATAGGATACATTGCATTGTGCTCATATAAGAAAATTTAACATTTCGCTTCCGGAGGGGGGAAAAGGTTTCCAGAGGGTGGCTAACTATCTGTGGATATTTTTACTGCAGGGGAAGCCGCTTTAAAGAGCTCCCCTTCTGCTATTTACAAGTCTCATACAACCTAGGAAGTGTCTTCTATAGCGCGGGGATTCATTGACAGTGGGCGCCCTGCTGCTAAACTGGTTCACTCGATATACCTAATGGGTGTTTCTCTGATTTTCGTTTCCGCTTCTTGCTTGGATTCATCATCAAGTTATATAGTTTACAACGCTCTATGGACTAGTATTTAATTCTTTACAGTGTATTATTGTTTTCGTATTAAGTAAAATATGTTGTTCTTCTTTTATATGTAAACAGTCTTGTCAGAGCCTCTGGTAGTCAATTGTTCAAAGGCTAAAATGCAATAAATACTGCAATTTATGCTTAGAAATGTTTTTAATTAAAATGAAATTTGTAAAAAGGTATTTAATTTTGAAACATGTACGTTTTAAATAGTAAAAATAAATCGGTAAAATGAAAATGTTAAGTTCGTAAGTACAATAAAATGTTAAAATAGTGGTTTTTTAACAGGCTCTGTTAGTTAACATTTTTTAGTGTCTCCAAAAAGTATGCAATAATTTTTACATACAACTTTAAATTTTAATGGTCACTCCCAAGAGTATGCAACAAAATAATTTAAACGAAAATAACAATGAAATAAAAAATAATTTAAAATTTAAGTAATCTCTAAAATAAACCCCAAATAAACCATTTAAAATTTTGAGAAAAATAATACAAAATTCAATTTATAGTTTTCTTGATTGTTTTTTTATGATATTTTGGTATATTTTCGGTTGACCTTCTTGTCATCCCATTTTTTTCTTTTTCTTTAGCAGTTTTCTTCCTCTCATGCTCGTCACTTAAAAACTAAAATAACAAACAAAACTAATGGTTAACTTAGGCATACATTATAGGCATAAACTTAATGATACATTATAAATATTGTTCGTAGACCTAGTTTATGTTTAGCATTATATTGTAGAATTTGGCAATCACATTGGAAAAACACTTAGGAGCTATAAGTTCTTTGCTTTGCGTCAAGTTTTTGCTTTTGAACAAAGCGAAAACCTTGTGGTATGGTATGGCAACCCTTCATCTTCAGAAACTTTGGGCTCTCTGCTTCGAGTTAAGCATTTCTGTAGTCGGTTAAATAGCTATTGCTTTGACGATGTACACGCAGGACAGTTTTGATATTCAGTATGCTTAGCTTACGGGCTATGACTAACTGTACAGGGGCTTCCCTATTTACAAGGATCTTCTATGAGGGGACATAATCTATTACTCTATCTACGCTGGTGAGAGACTGGCCGCCGCATTGTTGTTCTCCAGCTGCGACGTGACGGTGGAGCAGGCGCTGCTGTTGTTGTTGGGACTGGTGGCCTCGGCGCTGCTGTTGCTGCTGTTTCCCAATGCCTTGGACACAGCTCCTCCCGGCAGGGCCTTGGCCCGGGAGGAGTTGCGATTCCAACTGAAGTTCAGGGCCGAACTCAGCTTGCTGGGCTTGCTGGGCTGCGAGGGGGCTTGCATTTGGGGCTCGGCGAGGTCGTAGTCCTGGCGCCCGATTGAACTGGCCGGCGTGTGGTGGCTGTATCCCGAATCGGAGCCAAAGCTGGAGTCCCCATAGGGGTGTCGGTACTCTCCCGCCGCGGGCAGCAGGGTGGAGGCATAGGGCCTGGCCGCTCCGGCACTCTCGTAGTAGTAGTTGGCATTGTACATCGGCTCCGCATAGCCATAGGCCGGCTCATGGGTCAGGGGAGCGGCATGGATGCGGTGGTGCTGATGCTGATGCGGTGCCAGTCGTCGGTCCATCATTCGCGGCTGAGTTCGCGCCCTCATCGTGGCTGCCATCAGGCCACTGGCCGCACTCGACGGATACTGCTGGGTGGCATTGGGATACCGGATGCGTTCCCTATAGATCGTGGACAGGGGCTGGTTGGGAGCCTTGCTGAGCTGGGCATTAATCCGGTTGCGACGCTCCACCTCGTGCTCCAGCGTATTGTAGAACTGGGGGGCCGTCGAGCGGGCCATGTAGCCAAGAGCCATGAGATTGCTGCGATTATCGTAGAGGGGAGCCAGGTCAGCGATCTCCGCCGTGGAGCTGCTGTTGTTGAGATCCTGATCCTGCGAACACCTGGGCTGGCGTGTCCGGGAAGTGCGACGTCCAGAGGCCGCCATGGAGCCCGATGCCATTTCGTGATTATTGTTGCTCACCGACGACGCCGTGGCCGTGGAGGCATCCTGTCCCGTCGAGGAGCCACTGCTGAGGACACTGTGACGCTCCTGGGTACCTAACGGGAGGTTGGATGACGTTGCTCCACCCGCTGGCACTGCACCTCCTGTGGCACCTGCTCCGCTGACGCTGCTGCCCGTCGCCCGCTCGTGATAGGGCGTGGCTCCTGGCCCAGAAGGAAGATTGTTCTCCTTCTGGAAACTGCACTCGCCCGGCAGCGACAGCTCATCCTCGGCAAAGTCGTCGTCGGAGTGGAGTGGCGGCTCTGATTCGCCATCGGAGTCAACGCGTCCCGGACCCAGCTCCTCGTAGACGTTGTCGTTGGAGCGATAGGGATCGGGTCCAGGTGAAGAGCTGACCAGGAATGGTGGCGACCGCGTCATGGGATAGCCGCTGGGATAGTGAATGCTTTTGCCTTGGAGCAGCTGTAAGCAGAAAGGAGAGAAACATTCAGTTAGTTATGTTCAAAGGAACAGAACAAAGTATGAAAAAGGGTTGATGTTACTTTCGCTTTCTGGAATGCACAGAGAAAAATAAACATCAAGGAATTATTATCTATATATTTCCAAATCTCTTCTTATTTAAATACCTTTCCAGAAACAAACTTAAGCATTAAATTTGTAAAAAAAAACAAAATAGCTACAAGACAGTTTTGCGCTCTGTGTGCAATTGCAACCCTCCTGCGGGAAAGGGAAAAGGTTTTCGTAAGTAAGCCGCTTTACAGCCGCCTCGTAGCCTCGGGCAGGACTTTGAAATGTGACAGGACAAGGAGGCAGCAAGAAAAAGGGGCAAGGAGCAGAAGGCAGCCAAGCAGCAGTAAGCAGTTGTTGAAACAGAACAAAGCTGACAAAGGCAAAAAAAGTAAATAAAAATAACGCAAAAAATGCCACAAGAAATGAATAATAAATGCGTTGAAACAGCAATGTCCCAGTTAAAGTTTTAAAAGTAAAAGTCAAAGGGGTTGCTTTTTTTATACCATTTAAAACGAGGCCAAGTATCCTTTCTAATTGGGTGGATATTTACGAGAATATTTAAAAGTAGGCTTAACCGATTGGAACAGGGATTTATTTTGAGCTGCCAGTTCATATTTAACCTCAGCCAAGGCTTCCCTAAAGGAGCTGTTTATCAGACAATAAAATAAACACACACTCCCCGAAATTAATGGTATAGGAATATAGGGAGACTTGCGCCGACAAAAGCGCAAGGACTCGAACATAAAATATGAAAAAAATGAAATAAAACCGAGGGGAGCGCGCCATAAAGAAAACACGTTTTGGGTCAGAAAAAAAGCCTTCGAGGCGTCAGAGTCGTAAAATATTTAGGCACACAAAGGACCTGAAATTAAGCTGACTGGGGGTAGGCGACACACAGGATATTCCGAACGAACACAAGCCCATATCTTATGAATATGTACGTCGCCTAGTGTGTATCTGCCACGTCAAGTTCAAGTGTAAATTGAGGCGTACAATGGGCATAAAGAGCAGCAGACATAAATGAATAATATGCAGAAAGGGATATCCTCGCGGAGAAGGAAATGCGGTCTCGTCTTACAATTGAATTGCATGTGACAGGATCAAAAACAGTGCGCAGAAACCCGAGCGCGAGACAATGACTGGGCAATGTTTTGACAGCGATTGTCGTAATGTTTGCCAGTTGATTGAGGGTGGGAATATTGTCCTTCGTATTCGAGTATTGTTCTATATCCTGGAAGGATATATGTATGGAGAGATACTAACCTCGGAGTGATGCTGCTGATAGTGGTGATGATGATGCGGCAGCTGCTGGTGATGATGGTGATGCCGGTGCATCACCAGCGGCCTGTGGTGACCCAGATGCGCGTCGGGATCCTCGTACATCCCATGATGGTGATGATGATGCGCCGATCCCAGAGTGCCGCCGCCCAGGGGCATGGCTCCATTCAGGGGGCCGCGGGTGGGTGTCTTGCAGGGCAGCAGATTCTGCACCTTCCGTTTGTTTCTGCAAGAAAAGAGAGAAGGAGGCGATTAGTGAGTGTCTCAAGGATGGCTAAAGAAGAATGATGATGATGGTGATGTTGCACGGCTTTAGCAGACATTTAGCATCAAGGCCCCGCCCACTGCCCACTGCCTACCGCCTTCCGGCTAATAGAGCCATAAGTTCTTGGCCACGCCAAAGATAAATCGATTTGTAATGACCAAGAGAGAGCGGGAGCAGCACCGAAGGCAGACCAGCGGCAACCTTGATAAATGTCAGGTAAACAAGCCAAGGACCAGGAGCTTTCTTTTACTTTCCTTTCCCCCCGGAAAGTGGCTCCAAAACAATTTGATTAATAAAGAATGCCAAAGCAGCCAGGATACACACACAGGACACCCTCAAAATTCAATTTAAATGAGCACAAAGCGTCAAGCATGTCTGAATGATGATGAGCGGGAGCGGGATTCCCAAGGAGCGACAACCGCGTGCCATGAAAATAATGAACATAATTAAGTGTTGCCCCTGGCAAAGAAAACAGACAGACCGAGCGACAGCCTTGGAGGGGAGGTGAATGCCACCCACCATAAGCATAATGAAAAATGTGAAATTAAATTGACGCCACGTAACGGGGCAAGGATGAGCCCGACATCCTTGTAATGTCTTGTAGGTAAACATGTTGCGATGTCAGGGCGGCGGAAGTCGCTCGTAAAAACTCTCGCAGCACACAAGGCACACACACGTGGAAGAGGAGAGCTAACTGCCTCCTGCGGAATCCGATTGTGGGAGGACATTTAAAATGCTTGCCTACTTTGAGGAGTATTTGCCAGGAGGCAAAACGAGAATTGTGTAAAATATACGACTAAGATGTGACCTATTTTTGTTTGTTCATAATAAAGATTTCAAACTAAAAACTAACTTATATTTGAACCTTTGAAAGAATTTCTAAGTCAAGCAGAAAGTTGTTAAATTTAAATACGAAAATCCCCATAATCCAGGCATCTTTAAGGCCACGAACTGTATCTCATGCTGTGTAATATCTTTGATTCCCTGCAGGATATAATAGACAGCAAACATACACACACACATAACCAGGACTCTCGCATTTCATGTTAGCCTGCTGAAGAGCTGCTTGTTGACTTTCTGGCGAGAGCAAGGCCAGGGAGGAGGAGAAGTTGGCCAAGAGGTCGTGAGCCTGGCGCCTGCCTGGTAAAATATTCTTAAAAGTAAATTAAATAATGTGGCATGCCGCAAGCCAGGCAGGGCACTGCGCACTCCGCTCTCCGCACTCGACTTGTGTCTTTGGCCCTTGACTTTGCCTCGGAATGAAATGGAATGGCAAGGCATCGAGCGTGTGCTTCATTTCATTTCATTTCACTTACGAGGCGTAAAAACGAAATCAAGAACGAGGAGGAATATGTGGCATGGGGCATGTGTGTGTTGTATGTATGCTTAACCCTTTGAGAGCCTTGTTTGATTTCTAAGCGTTATGGCCGGACGGCCATAAAGGCTGGGCCCCCAGAGTGTCGTACAATTTGGCAAGAAAGTAAACCATTTGTATGCCGGATATACTCGTCCTTCGTATGCAAAAAGGGGTTGAAGATGAAGAGGCTGAAACTCAGGGAGCTTAAGCCAAATGCGAAATACCTTTGGGGGAGCAGAAACAGAAACAGACACAGACACGGGGCTTTTCCTTTTGGCATAAGCAATTTACAATAAAAAGTAGCTGGCAACCAAAGGGGCAACAATGTTGGCCAAGTAGTTGGGGGTAGCTCGCTGGCAAGAAGTGAATCTTTTATTTATGAACTCTGAACTAAAGTTCCAGCCGCACACACATACTCGGGCTCACACTTTTGGGGGTTGCAAGTGGAGTAAAGCCCGGCACGTAAAAAAGTAAAACTACAAAAGAAACGTAGCCTTACAGAGCTGGGAAAAGAATGAAAAGCACTGAGAATATTCCCCAGGTATAGAAAAGGGAAAGAGGGCCCAGGCGTGTTAAGACTTTGATATGGAAATATCTTGAAGAGATATGGTAACAAGGTAACTAAACACAAGCTGAGGAAAGATGCAGAAAGAAGTGATCAAAATTACACTTTTCTGAAGAAGAAGTACTTTTTAAGTATTGCTCTTCAAATAGATATTTAATTCTCCACTCCACATTTTTACCAACCAATAATTTCGTTTGAAGTGCAGCTCGAGTAAATGCTATTTGACTGCTTACTTAGGCCACAAAACCGACACCGCCACTTTGGTGGTCAGCCGGCTGGCCCCCCTAATCCCCCCTTTCCAAAAAACCATTGCATAATTTCAGTGCAGTTGACCAGCCGGCGGCAACAAGCAACCCAACCGCAGAGACAAAGCCGCAGACCAAGAACCGACGGGGCATCAAGTTACCAAAAAGCTGGGGCGGAGCAAGGGGCAGCTGTTGACAGCGTGAGTCACATGGCAACTGTGAAGGGATTCCGGGTTCGGGGGTTGCATTTGATTAAAAAAGCAAAGCCCAATTGCCAAGACGACAGAGGGGGCCATGCGAAATTATGATGATGATGATGAGCAGGAGCGCTTGCTCCTTGGCTTTAATAAGCTGAAATTTTGATTGTTATGACGTACACACATCCCGGAACTCCAGAGGAAGTCAAACAGACAGCGGCGGTCTCAATCAGGTAAAATTGATTTTATTTATTTAACAGTCAACAATGCTGCGCTAATGCTGCTGTAACTTTTACTTGGCCCGGTTGCCGGGGTTTCCCCTTCACTCATTTAATATGAATGAGCAAGTCCTGGCGGAGGCCTTGACTCTGCCGGCAGCCTTAAATTTGTAAAATAACCCATGGGCTCGTTATAATTGCACACAAATTAAGCCCGGAACATTTATTGAAATATTATTAACTGGCGACAATGTTAACAATTTTAATAACAAGCGCTTCAGATTTTTTACGCACACATGTTGCATATGGTTTTGGGTCCTGGACACTGGCAATTCGTGTAATTAATAAAGTTCCAATATGCAAACATTTGCGCCAAAGTGAGTGTGTGTGTTTGTGTGTGCTGAAAACACTCTGGCGGTTTATTAAAATAATTAAGGTAATTACGAGCGGAAATGGGGGAGAAACCGAAAACAAAATGCAACAAAAAATAAAAATAAAACCAAAAGAGACAGAATGCATCATAATAAATGCAATTTATGGTTTGAATTTTATATGATAATCGGTTCGGTGCATGGGGCCGGGGCCATTTAATTAATTATTTATAAAGAATTTAAAAGCCCCAAAGCGGATCTACGAGGCAGACTTTTTCTCGCAGTGCTTGTGCACGATGCCCTTGAGTTGGCATTATGATTATTTGATTTGTTCGAGGCTCGAACAGAAATATAAATAAAATTAGTTGCTATTTTATTTATGTGTTTTCATAGTTATGTGCGTTTTGTGTGTGTGGGTCTCTTGCCTTGGGGTCCAGGACACGCAGCACATAAAAGCAAAAATAATGTGCCACATCATAAATGCCACAAATATGGCACGCACACACACACAGGGGGAGGTCAGACACTTAAAGCATACAGCAGCACACACAGACACACATATATGCATAGATAACTATGTAATAAAGATGCCCGTTTGTCCCTGTGTTTTTTTGGTGGCTTTGTTTGGCCCCCCCATAACCTCAAAAATGATGAAGCACAACAACAGCATTCGGTGTTCAGTTCAGTTCCCGCCCCCAATTTCCCACCCACTGTGCGTGCGTGCGGTCAGCAAACTTTAATGAATATGTATGAAAATCGCTTGTAGCATCTCCGTCCCTTTTTCCCAAGGACCCATGAATATTTCCGTTACGTCCAAGTTAGCTGTTGTTGTTGTTGAAAGGAAAATCGATTTCGGGACACAGGCCGTCCTGTGTGTGTGTTGGGGAGAGAACATGTTACTTCAACACTTGTTGATGTTAATGAGCGCCAGGGAATGGGAATGGCTGAACTTTTCCGGCCTCTAAAAATCCTGGGCTAGCCCAGCAAAATCCTTGCTAAAGTCTGCCTTTGGTGCAGCTTTAACCCATTAAAGGGAAAAGGGGAGGCAGGAGGAAAAAAAAACAGTGTCGGACTGAGTGTAAAGCTTTGGCCTTGCCTATAACCATTATCTAGCTTGGATTTCATCTCCCCCACTCTGCTGTGCGTGCAAAAATCCTTGCCAGCTTTTCCTGCTTTTCCTGGCTTGGTTTCCACACTGCATTACATGCAAACAATGTCCTGGGCTTGTTTCATTCGCCCCCGTTTTTTGCTGCTCCGCTTTTGTGGTTTATTTCTGCAGCAGATTTCATTCCTTTTCGCAATCTCACCGAGTTTTTTTTTTGTGTGTGTTTGCGGGGACCGTAAAAGTAAATTGTTTTATATCTTCACCGAGTTTTTTCTACCAACTAAAAGTTGATTTGTGTGAGGGTGTGTGTGTGCTTCGGCCATTTCTCACGTGTTTTTTTCCTTATACCTTGCAGCTTGTAGCTGCTGCAGCAACATTTATTTAAAATTTCAATTTAATTTAGTTTCGGTTTTAAGAGCACCAACACTCTGGCATTGCCATGTGGGTCAGTGTGGCTCCGCTCAAAAGCAGACTACATTAATTTTCGTTTGGCTGGCAATGCGTTTTTTGCTTCTCCCTCTCTGTCCTTCGCGTACATACATAGCACTGTCTCGCTTCGACAGCTTTGGCAAATGGGTTTTTATTCTTTAGTTTGCTTTGCTTTTTTTTTGTGCTTGTGGAATTTTTTCTCGCGTGTTTACATACATTTTTGATATAGTTTTATAATGTTTATGCATCGCTTGCATTTTTTATGTGGCGCGAACATTTTTGCGGCCCAACACTTTTGCCCAGCGCATTTTTTTTTTGTGTTACCTGTTCACCTGGATTCTGTGAATTTATTATCCTCCGAGCTGACCAAGTTGATTACGCTTTTTTAGCTGGTTGAATTATTTAGGTGGATTTTAAATCTATGTTGTAATCTTTTTTATATGCTGCAGTTCAGCTTTTCTTAGCCACATTCTCTGGGCCAAAACTTTGCCCTGCTGCCGTTACAAAAAAATTTCTATGAAATGCAGCAGCTCCGCCTCTTTATCGCATCTCAGACATCTACCACTGAAAACTTTTTTTTTCCAGCGGTTTGGAGCCACATAAATCATAGCGGCAAAAGAGCAACAACACGCCGCATGCAACATGTTGCAGGCCGTAGTTAACGCCTCCTTTTGAAAGCCGCCTCAAAAAGTCTGCAGCTTCCACTGCGGCAAAGAAAAGGCAAATGAAAAGAAAACAAAAGAAAAAAAGAAAAACTAAAAGAAAACATAGTTGCCAGAAGGGGACAAGCCGCGATAATAGTCAAGAACAAAGCCACACAAGGCGATTAAAGGGGGCGATTTCCAGAGGGAATAACGTCTGTGTGTGTGGGCCAGGCCAAGTAATTGAGTCATTGCGGGGATCTTTGCACTGAACACTGAGAAAAAAAAAGCTAACTATTTTGACTGCCTAAAAATTGTATACAAATATTTTAAAATATTTTTAGCTAGCTTTTAATTTAAGTTTATGTTATACAAGTAGTTCCTTCCAGTGTACTTACTTCCAAACGAACAGCGAAGAGATGAGAACAATCAAGACCAAGAGCAGCGCAAAGACGGCTATCATGGCCGATGTGGCCAGCGACTGACTGCTGTACAGGCTGGCATCCAAGATCTGGAAAGATATGGAAAGAGAGAAAAGATTTAGTTGGGGAAAAGTAAAAGTTAAATGTGAGTAAATCAACGCTCAACTCAAACACAAAGCCATTTTGCATATAAACAAAGCGCGAGACGCGTTGGAAAACTCAGGCAAACCAATGCCAAGGAGGAAAATATTTTGGTAAATATGCCTAACGAAATGCAAACAAAAGCGCAGAGCACGCGACTTGGGCTGTTAACCTTTCGGTTACTTGGTTTCCCTCCAACTCAAGGAAGTTGGAAGTGTAGGCGTTTCACCTTTTTACTTTTTTTTTCCTATTTTTCCTTCGACCAGGCCCAGGAAATTAGGGTCAGCTGAGAGTGGGAGAGAGGGGGGGCCGGCAAATTGCCTTTGAATTTATGCTTGGGCATGCAAAAAAAGTTACGAAATAAATGATGAAGTCGGGATAAATAGGGAAATCAGTTGATAAAAAAAAAATAGGCAAAGCGGGAAGGAAATCCTTGGTAACTGGTTTATCCCTAATAAAGAAAAAATATTCCAGAGACTGAACTCACTTAAAGCATTTTGAAATATTTTTAGACTATTTGTTAATATATTTCTTTTGGCAAAGATTTTCCCATTCGGTTTTGACTGACAACTTTTCTTATCGCATTTCCGCCTCTCACCTGTCACTGTCAAAAAACTAGATAAACCTACATTTTCTTTGCTGCCTAAATCCCGAAATATTTTAATGAAGTATTTTATTTATTTCCTATTTTTATTTCATTTTTATGGAGCGTTTGACCCGAGAGTCGAACTTGAAAAGCCCAAAACAACCAGCAGAAGAAGTTGGGAAAACTCCTCCACAAATGCACCTGTCGCTTGACACACACACTCACACACACGCAGCATAAATCACTCAAAAACGTGGAAAATATTTTATGGAGAGTGAGAGACTCGGAGAAAGAGGGGCAGAGCTTCGCCAACACACAGAAATTGGGGTCAAACTTTGACAGCTGTGCAAATAATTTCGCCGGCAACTGTGCTGGTGTGTGTATTTAACTGGCACTCATTGTTTGGTAGTGTGCGTGTGTATGTAGGTTACACTTTAATTCGTAATGCATTTTGTGCATTTACTAATTTATTAAAAGCATTTTTCGAACTTTTCAATTTCGATTTCCGATTTATTTGCGCTGCTCAAACACAAATACGAGTGGCACAGTTTGCGCCAAAATGCGGAAGCCGAGTGCCCTCCACAAAGCCATCCAAATGCTTATCTTCGCCGGGTAATTAATCATGCGCTTGCAGCGAGTATAAATATTATTAATATTTCATTCCGGCACAGATTGAGAGTGCAAACAAACAGTTTCAGAGAGAGCGCACATTTTCATAGATAAGCCATAAAAATATTGACATCCAGCCATCGCCCTCTGCTACTCCAAATGGCGAAATTGTTTAAATTATCGAATCGGGAGAGAAATGCTCCCATTTGGAGTGCGTGCTTATCACAACAACACACACAGAAAATTAAGAAATTTGTATTTGGAAACCCATTCAAAGACAAATCGACGGAGCCAAATACAAATAATAATAAATTAAACAATTATGCGCGCTGAAAGTCTGTAGGTGGGGGAATCCCCGGCAAAACAAAAACAATAATGCTGCCCCAATGCTCGTAATCAATTTGATTAATGAGACCTGGCGCGAGTTTTCCCTCTGTCTTTCCATCTCGTGCCTCAGATCATTCGATTTCATTTGAATGTGGAGCAGTGGCATGACTTGGGGGAATGGCCCAGAGAAAAATGTGGAAAGAAATAACAAAGTTTGTATGTTTTTACATTTAAAGATTTTAAATTCCGAAAAAAATATATATAAAGTTACATTTGTAAGCATTTTAATCTTATAAAAATAAGAGTTATTTCACATATTTCTTCTTTTCCTGCACATATTCCCAATTGAATTTATAGAAATCACACTTGCGTCATTCAAGTTTTCAAAAGAAAACGAAACAATTTCCTTTTGTCTCGCCCTGGCAACATTTCCCTCCTCTCATTTCGTACGCTTCACACATTTTCCAGTCAACTTTGAACTGCATTGTGTGCGACTGTGTGCATGTGCGTTGATAATCGATAAATCTAAAATACATGTGTTACTGGAAACTCGGCGAGCGCTCACCTATTTGTAATGCTTATTTTTGGGGCCAGGCAAATAAACGGAGGGGGAAGTGGGGGCCAATAACTGTACGCATTGCGACAGTTGTCGATTGCCACCGAAACGCTTCCAGCTGCCTCACGGATTAAGCCGAAGATAAAACACAACAAAAAAAAAACGTCCAAGTTGAAAGCAAACAGGGCCGCATTATCGATAACAACAAAAGTAGAGCTCTGGGCCCTCTGTTTGCTCAGATAAGCAGTGCCACCGGTATGATTGAAGGCTTTCCTTCAAGCAAACCAAACCCTCTCTTTCAAAGTATTTAACAACACACACACACACTCCCTGCCCCTGGGCATTCCATAAATTAAATTAAATAAAGGAAAGTGGGAGAGAAAAAAAGGAGTAGGCAATGCAAACAACAGATAACGATAACACTTTGAACGATTTATGCCGAGGCATAGGTACATACGTACATAGGTACTTAGGTACATAGGTACAAGGGAAATGCAAACAGTAGGCAAAGGGAGAAAATGAGATAAATTTTGAATTCATGTGTTTTTTGTTTGTGTTTGTGTCAGTGCACTTCCAGGAGATATCAAATACGAGCAACTTGGTCGATAAAATAATTAAGAACTCCTTCAAGTCGCACACAACAAAAGCCATTAGTCGGCGGGGGCGTCGAAGGGAATGCTAAATAATGGCATAAAGTTTACATCCCCCAAAACAGAGGAGAGAAAAAAATAACAGAGAATAATAATAATAAAAAGCTGGAATATGGCAAAGTGAGATTAACGCAGCAAAAGCTGCAAAACGTTGTTTACTTTTATGCGTGTGTGCTGCTGCTGGCGAGTGTTTTTCCGGCTTTTGTGGCAACTTTTTAATCATGAAAAATCACCGGGGCTCAAGGGCGGCTTGAGTAGGCCATAAAGTGGAATGTTTGCCTTTGCCTTTGACCCAATTTTTAAGTGTTGCCAAAGTGCATAAAAAACTCTAACAACATTGAAGAGCGCGGGGGAAATGGGAGTTGCACCGTTTGGCAAGTCATCAAAATCAGTCGTCAAAATGTGAGGGTGGCAAAGGGGGGAAAAGTTCTCTACTCACCGCTGCAGAAACTTTAAAGTTAACAACTTTTCTCGCTCCCGCTCTCTTTCTCCCTCTCTATGGGAAAGTCAATGACGACTAGCGCGTTTTCATTTTCGTGCCTGATGAGAAAAACACAAAAGTTTACCCGCCATCAAAACACGACAAAAGGAAAAGCTAGCAACAAGCACGTGCCACTTGCAGGAGGAAAACTATTTTGCAACAGCAACAGCAGCAGCAGTAGCTGTGGCAGCAGCAACAACAATGGCCAGAACTTGGCTGCTTTGATAACATGGCAAAAGTTTTTCCGAACATGCGATGCATGTGTGGCTGGCGCCTTTTTTTTTAACACCCCCAAAGCCCCCGCCCGCGGCAGAACTTCGATTGCCTTGCACGTGCATATCTGCAATCGACCTGCTGGATATCCTTTACCCGCCCCCCTTCCACTCCCCTTGATTTTTCCGACCTGTTTTTGTAACCACTTGGCGGTGCAATTGTTTGGAAACAGCTCGTGATTGAGCCCCATTCCCATAAGACGCTCGGGAGGAGCGTAATGAGTTGCGAAACTTGTTGGGCCGATGTGGCAAAGATGATGATGGGGAAATGGAAAAGTGCAGCAGGGAGAGGAAAATGCAACTAAAAGGATTTCAAGTTTGATGAAAATTGTGCCAGCTTAAAATGTAAGCAAAATATTTACAACTAAAGAATTTTCAAGCCGAATTGAGACTCCCTTTTTTTGTGGCATACAATGTGTGTGTGTCATTTATTCAAGCAAAAGAATACTTTTAGATGCCTTTTAAATGTATTTCCTTGCATGAAAATTGAATTTGTTTTTTCTCCGTTGGGTCCACATACCCAAACATTTTTCATTGTATTCCTCCTCACTCTCCCTCTTCATCTCCCTCTGTTGCTTACCGATTTCTGCGACTGTCTGCAGCTGTGTCTGGCTATGTCAACTGTAAACAACATCAACACTAAACAGCAACAGCAACAACAGCCCTGTCATTCTATGCCAACACCACCCACTGCACCTCCCAAGTCGGGAAAACCAAAAGCCAAAGCGCCCAAAAGCAGACTACAACAAAATATATACCATACATACATCTATATATAGATAGAGAGAGAGGAAGAGGAAGTGGCTAAGGAATTTCGCATTCTCACGACATTTGATATCAATGTCATGCTATTTGCTACACACCCAAGTCTGGCTGTCCTTCGTCCCGCTCTCAACTCATCCCTCTAGGATCCTTGCCTACATATATCATCATCTTCAACAGTTTCTCCTCGTCGTCGTCGTCTGCTTAAAGGAAAAGTTGAGACATTTCTAGGGGGAAGAAGCGGGAGAAGGGGAGAAGCGAAAGCTGGAAAAAGGATTATTTGCTGCCATGCCCATTGGAGCGAATCAGGAGCTGCTTGTCAAGTATTTTTGCTCCTTCGCATCACATGAAATTTAATTTCGCTTGTCTGGCGAGGATGCCACTTCCGTTTGCCTTTTAAAGGTTTTTCCTCGTCTGCCTCTGGTTCAAGCTCTCCGTTTTTTTCCCTTTTCCCTCTGGCAGTTGACAATTACACCCACACGGAAAAGCGAACGCGAACGCGAACGCAGAGGCACACGCGCACTCCCCAAATTGGCACAATTCCCGTTAAACTTATCAATTTGATGGGCGAGAGAGAGAGAGCTTTGCGCCATTGAATTTTATTCCTTGAACGCTAATCCATTAAATTGATTCGGTTGCTCATATTGATTTTAAGCTGATTTCGGAGAGATTTTAATGTGTTTACCTGCGATTTATGCGGAATTGCATTTCGTCTCACAATCTAATATCCAAAATAATCTCTCGCTTGGAATACTCTGCACGAGAGCCGTGAGATAGTGAGATACAGTTTCCGACATAAACTGCATGTTAACATTAACATTTGATTTGTCAGCATAAATCAACGGAGACAGCCTCAAGTGCCCACACACACGGGACTAGATGATATGAGGGGACCACACACAGATCCGGTTTATATAGATACACTTCGTCTTTTTTTCTCCCATTTCGTTGCGTTTCGTTTTGGGTTATATTTATTTAAATTTTTCATGTTGAAAATTAAGTGGAAAACACTCGACGCGACTCTACTGAGGTGGAGTTGGAGGCAGAGTTGAAGACAGAGTTGGGGTTGTGGGGGCACGTGAAATGTAACCAATGACCGCTGCTGCGGTGTTGATATGTGGAATTTGATCTTTGTTTTAACAGAACCCCCAGATACATCGCCTTTGCGCCTAAACAAACACTTGCCCCAGATTAGACGAGTGCCGAGTTACAGTTTTTCCGCATGAAAAATTATCTGTCCTTCGTTCATGCCACACAACAAATTATATATATAAATATCTATTTTTTTCTTCAGTCATTTTCTGTTTCGTTTTGTCTCGTGTTTTATTTTTTTTGTAACCGCTGACAACCTTTTAAAGTTGAGGGTTGATTCTGTGGCCATATGTTGCCGAAGGACTGTCGGCCGAAAAATGCTTTTTGTTGCCACTACAGTTGTTGTCCTTTTCGTGTTGCTGCCGCTTAACTTTTCATTGTTATTGTAATTTCTGTAACTGTGTTTCCTCTGCCCAAAAGCGGGGATGGTCATCCTCATCGTGATGACCATCATCGTCATTATCATCATCATAACGATGAGGTCCAGCTCCAAGGAGCAACAGCTGTTGCTCGGGCAACTGGAGGCCAAAAGGACTTGAAACGAAAAGAAATTTGTTTCACTTTGCTTTAAAGTGATTCCTTGCGGTTCCTGCCGGCACCCGAATTGTGGGCGATGTGTGTGTGTGTGTGTGTGTGGGCGTGGCAAGTTGGCAATTTTTCATCGAGTCCCTTTTTTGCTTGGGCGGCAAAACTTGAATTTAAGGGACCCGTAAAGTGGTCGGGTTATAGCTTGAATTTAGCACAAGTTGAGATGTAACCTTAAACGCTTTTAAAGTTTGCAATTCTCAAGCTTGACAATTTTGACTTGTCAATAAATCAATTCGCATCCTGCAGTTGATTTTCCGAGTGCCTACTCAACTGTTAACATTTGTTAACACAACGCCACGCCCACAGCCACAACCCACCACTTGAGCTACAACACGGAGGCTTTTGTTATTGTAATATGCATACAGCACATAATTCAATAAGGCAACTAAAATTTCTGACACCTCTCACAAAAAGCCAAATCACTTGCAACTCGTTGCAGGGAAAATCCCAACAGCTGTGCCAAAATGCAGGCCTCATTATGGCATTGCGGAGGGAGAGGGTTGCATAATCATCCACCCGTCATCATGGGGTTGGGAAAATCCCATTTGCAACGCCCTCAAAATTATAATCAGCCTAAGCTGCAAGCACTAAGGGGTAAGGGTAAGGAATACTCGAAAGGATGTGCAAAGGTAAGGCCAGATTGGAGTTTTTCAGATTTTCTTTCAATACTTAAACTTCAATTTCAACTCACCGGCATTGCCTGGCAGACATCGCTGTCCCACTGTTGCTGGGCCAAAGCCTCCTCGTTGCAGTCCTGTGGCACGACCGTATATTCCGCCAGGGCTGGCGGTCTGGGTGGCGGCGGGATGAGGAACTGGGGTGGCGGGACCTGGGGCATGCCCGAGCAGTCGTCGCAGTCGAACATGAAGAGCTCGGCTTCGGAGAGGTCCATCATATCCAGCATTTTCCACATTGAATTCAAGTGACTAAAGCTTGTCGGGGGGATCCTCGCTCTTCGTATGTCTAAGGATTATCTATGGGGTTTCCCCGCTTCGGTTTCGCGTTGCTTTGAAGTTTTTGGGTGCGTGTCAAATTCGCTGCCCGATCGCTGTCATCTGGACAGCCTTCATCGGCGGCCTTTGAGCTGCAAAAAGAAAGGAAAAGGACATGGGTTAGTTGAGTTTAAAAGTACTATACTCTCTCTATGTGCTCAGCATGTGTCCTTGTGTCCTTTTGTGTGCTAATTATCTCACACATGGATGTCCTGGCACGTAACAATCGCTGGGTTCCCTACCCGTAATTAGCTTGATCCTGACCATTTCCCTGCCTGCACGCTTGTCGCCCAACCAAAAAATATTGAAAAATATATATATATATCTCCCATTGGGCGTCACCTAACCACCCCCTAGACCCAATGTTAATTTTTATTGATTTTGCTTAATGCGTTTCCATTTTTTGCTATTTATTTTTATTTACTTTGCTCGCCTCGCTTTTTTCCAATTCCTATTTTTATCCCTGCGCACCCTGATTTCCGTCGACTCACTGGCAATTGTTTTACCCCGAGTTTGTGTGTGTGTGTGTTCTCCTTATTTTCTATTTTCAATACTTTTATTATTATTATCCTTTCTGGTTTTTTTTTTGACTGCGGTTGTGTTTTTTCTTCACACATATGCTGACAAAATAATTGAGAAAAAAAGCAGTTGACTTGGTGAAACCTTTTTCGGGGTTCAATTGAGTTAGGAAGGATGATTGATGGTCCTGCGAGGCAACCCGATATATTACGAGTCGCAGGCCGTAGGTAGGAAAGTAGCCCGGGAGTTTAATCGAAACTTAAACATTTGGCTGCCGCTTGTGGGACTTGTCTCTCAGCCAGCTCTGACAGCTCAAGAATTCCCCATCTGCTGCTGCTGCTCCTGCTGCTGTGGGGTAGTCCAAGTCCAAGGTTGGGTTTGGAATCGGGATCGGAATCGGGCTTGTGATTCTGATTTCGATTCGAGGCTGGATTCCCATTCTCAACACATGTTGCCAGTTGGCTTCGTTTAATTAGCTGACAGTTCTGGAGAGGAGCAGCGCGACTCGAGGCTCGAGACTCGCCCGGCAGCCTGATAAGATCTCACACAACGACAACAAAAAAAAAATATATACACAATGTGCAGTATCTGTGTGTGTTGTCTTGCAATCAAATGTAAGCCGCTGTTGACATTGGAGATTAAAAGATATTAAAAACGAAGACGACAACGAAGGCCTGGAGGAGGAAGCCGGAGGAGAGCGAGTGGGGACTCTCGGATGTGGACACAATGACAGTCGGAGGGACACACAAAACATGTCAAAGATGAAATGTTGTAAAGAAAATTGAATTGAATTGAAGTCCAGCGCAGACCAAACTAATAAATAACAAAGAAATCGGAGGGAAATAAAAGTAAAGCCAAAATAAAGAGCGGAAAGAAATGACCAAAGACACGATTTTGGGTTTTGGGTTTCCCGAACTTAAAGCTTTAGTTTTTCGACCTGTCTTTATTCCGACTTTGGTCTCTTGAAAATCGATTGAATTGTCTGGCTCGGGTGATTAACTTGAGCAGACAAAAACTTAAAAAAGAAATGGTTGAGAATAATGAAATAAATCGTGTTGAAAAAGACCCAAGAAGGGCCGAGGAAACCCAAACCCAAACCCAAGGCAGACAGTCAACGAAATCGATTTGTTTTGAGATTAAGTCGGCTGCTGCCGTCCTCCTCCTTATCCCTCCTGCCCTCCGTCTCGCTTTTGTGCAAGGAGCAGACTTAACTGAAGCGTATAAAACGGAAATGTTATGGACAGGCCCGAAAGGAAGCGTAATGGAAATCGAAGTCCTAACCGAATCAGGTGGACCCGTTCGGGGGGCAATTAGCGTGGGCAACTCGTTTCGATAAGAACGGTTCGGATCCGCAATCAAAGCCAGGCCCGAAAGCACTTAGATAATTGTCTTAAAGCTGGGCACACTTGGTTAATTGCCTTAAAGCTGGCCACACTCCAAGGGCAGCTGCTTGCCTCCGAATCAGTTTTAGATTCAGCCTCAGTCCCCTCAGTCTAATCCAAACTTTGGGTCATAATTCAAACACTTCAAGCCAATTAAAGGGTTTTCCATTCTGCCCCCCTAAAGACACACAAAAGTGAAATTTTTCCCTATCTTCTTTTCACTTTCCGCACTTTCAACGTTCAACTCGACACTGATTTATTTCGGGAGAACTTCTTGCAGTACTTGACAAAAGACAATTGCGGTTCAAGTACAAGAACAGCTGGCTGAAATTTATACACATCCATAATTGAATTGTTTGATTGGGAAAATGTTTAAAAAAAGAAGAGAAAGAAAGTAAAATTAGGTGGACACAGCCCAAGAGTCAGGCCTCCGTTCAGGGGTTGCTCTGGCCATGGAAATGACTCAATTGGAACTGGGTTCGTGTCGGTCAGGTAAGGGAAACGCATTTATTAGCTACAATGATAAATGTTCTCCGGCCATTGGCGACAGACCTTCGGATACTAGGCAAAGGATCTCCGAAATCCCTCCTGACCGCCAGTCAATGTGTAATTTTAATTCGTTTTGGGTCGCATAGAGGAAATTGATATGGGTGCGTCGTAGTTTTGGAAAAAAAAAAAAACTCGGCTCAGGTAGGAATTTCAGTCTCTCTCTATTCTATAGACAGTCTCTCGGTTTTATGTTCTCGGTGCTCGCATATTGAGACATTATAGCTTGGGTATTGATATCTCGGCGGGGGATTGTCGGACTCGTAAGTGGAACAAATGTGGCAGACAGTTGGAATTATCCTTGGAAATAATGGTTGCAAAATCTTATTTATATAAGATTACTGCCCAGCTATCTGGTTCGTAAAACTAGAACGAGGTAATAATTACTTTTGGGAAACTGATTATAAGTGTATCTTTTAATTAATCTTTTTATTTTTAGTTAAATGTTGGAAATTTTTATATCTAATTTTAATTACTTTTCATGGAAACTGTTTTATGAAGTAATTGTCTTTATATTTGAGCTCTAGAAACTGTTGTTTATTTAAGATATTTTATACTAAAACACCGAAATATTTGAGATTACATTAAAGTCCACTTTCCCTAGTTTTTCATCTTTAATCTGTAGGAAATGCCTTGGAGCATTGCTCCGCACGCACAAATTACTTGGATCTGGACCCCACTTCTCCCTCGTAAGCCCCAAAGTTGTGATTTACCCAAACCTACGGCAACTTTTGACTTAGTTTACATATCATTTATTATTTGCCAGGGCCAAGGGTCCTCGGGGCCCGTTGTTTTTTACAAGGTGTGTGTGTGTGCTTGCTCCACTAACCAAACAAAACTTGCCACGCCCCCGAGGCGTTAAGCATAAGAAAAAACAAAAAAAAAAACCAAGAAAAAACTTTTAAATAAAGCAAAGAACGCGCCAGAGGGAGAGGGCAAGATGACGGCATGTCACATCAATGTCACTCAGCATTAAGGCTCAAAGCGGCAGGGGGAGAGGGAAATTCATGTCCTGCGTGTGCTGCGATAAAGTTCTTTTTTTTTGTTCTCCTCTTTGCCAGTTCCTCTTGGGCCGCCGGGCAGCTGAGCGTGAAAAACAGCCTCCCGAATTTCCCCCGAGCTCCTGCAGCTTTTCCTTTTGCCTTCGCTTGTCCCACGCTTCCTTTGCAGAGGCCGGCGATAAATTTACAAGCGTATAACAAATATTTTGCTTTGTGTTTACAATTTCTTACTGCTTAATATTCTTCCTCCAATTTTTTTCACAATTCAGTTTTTCTTTTTTTTTTTTTTTGCCATATAGACCTATTTGCATAAGATACTTTCCGTTTGAGGCGGAGTTTACCTTGTAAGTAGCTTAGGCGTATGCCATAAGTTGGTCGATTCAATGAGCCGCGTTCTTTGATGGAGACACAAGGCACAGAGGAAAATATTGATGTGCTCAAAGATCAATTGTATTTGGGAAAAGGTGTCAAGTCTGAACATTACTCAAGGTAACTACACAGAATTTATTTAATTTTATTTCAGAAAATATATAAAATACAAGGACAGACACCTTTATTTTCTTTCTGTGCACCGACGACACTTATTCCTGAAATTTATGTTTCAACTATGGCTAAAACCGAGCTGGCTTATAAATTTCATGGGCACACTTTCGGAATACTAATTAGCCAAGGGATTTCATTCGAAAAAGAAAGGCTAACAGCCAGCGGAAATCCTGTGGAAAAGGGCCCCGACATGTGTACAACTCAATTCCGAATTAAAATTCAATTTGCCAAACAGGTAAAAAGGTTCACACGATTTTGATTCAAGAACCTCTGCCTTCTGTGACCGCAGAACGAGTTCACTTGCTTGGGGACTTTTCAAGCTACCCACGCCACTCCAGATTGAGTTGTTATTATTATTTATATCTATGGCGGCCACGATTCCCGTTTAACAACTCATTTAAGACCCGATCTTATCGCGATTGCGATCTGCCACGGGATCTTCGTCCAAGTTCTGTTTGGAGTCTCTTGGTGGCAAGAAGAAGTCGGGGGCAACTTCGGCCGAAACATAAATTTTATTTTGCGTGAATTTATGAGCTGCGCCGTCGACAGGCGGGGGATTCTCTTATTTACCAAAGGATTTACTCGAAAGGGAATCGGGGTAAAATAATGAACTTTGCTCTGCTGCACTTGTTGCTCGTCGTCGCTGCCCGTTGCTAATAATTTAAACAAATTTACGAAACGGAGAAAAAAAAAACCCTACACAACGCGGAAAAATGCAGGTAAACAAAGGTGTCGCCTCAACTAGTATTTGGTTATAATTAGGGGTCTCTCTGTTCTTCTCTCCCAGCAATTCTTGGGCTCTTTTTGTCGGTTTCTTCGCTTTGAAGCGGAGTAGAAGAGCCGCAGCCCCAGCGAAGCCCTGCAGATGATTTGTTTACACATTCCCTTGGAGCTAGCTGCCCGGGTTGCCACGAGAGTTCCGAAGACAGATAATTTCCACGAGAATCACTCATCACTTGGGCGTAACTCTATCTGGATAAACAATGGATCTCTGCCCGATAGATAGGCAGAGATACATCGCACACTTTCTGGGAACTTTGTTTGGAATCAGATACAATCCTTCACTTGCTTATTTGAATAATTCTCCACCGCGTCTGCCCAACTTCCCCCCATAAATCTTTGCGTTTTATTGCCCAACTTCCTCTGGAAGTTTTTCTCCATTTCGTTTGCTTTCAATTAGTCACCGCACTTTGAAGATTAGAAAACGCCTTTAAAGTCATATGTATTTTAATGTTTTTGAGTCAGCTGATAATTCCCAAATCAAAGGGAATTCCGTTGATCTCCGCTAAGCAGATTTTCACTCGCCTACGGAAGCTCAACTCAGCCCAAAATCTTTTATGGAAAGAAGTTTTTGGAAGTTTTTCTCCATTTCGTTTGCTTTCAATTAGTCACCGCACTTTGAAGATTAGAAAACGCCTTTAGAGTCATATATATTTTAATGTTTTTCAGTCAGCTGATAATTCCCAAATCAAAGGGAATTCCGTTGATCTCCGCTAAGCAGATTTTCACTCGCCTACGGAAGCTCAACTCAGCCCAAAATCT
>VNJS01012125.1:0-16695 GCA_008042575.1 Drosophila watanabei | reverse complement strand
TTCGGTTTTCTGTTTATTGCTTTACGTTCAGCTGTGGCAAAGGCGCGCTCTTTTCAAGCTCTCTTACCGATGATCGATACGAGGTAATGCTCGCTCAGAGCGACATTTCAAAAGACCGATTCACTGAAAAGGTCTCCGCAAATGATATTTTTTTTAAGTAATTTTTTTTTTTTTGACGTTAGGCCTTCTTGAAATTTTGAGCCTGAATGAAACAAATAATGAAATTATCTGTTAATCCATTATTCAGAATTAAGTTTAATAAGTTTAATTTAAATGTTCATATAAAATGCAAATTCATACAGCAAACTGACGCGAAGAATTCATAAAACTTCACATACACATGTGTGTTTGCGAAGGAAACTTCACATACACACATACATGCGTAAAAAACCTTTTGACTCTTCGTTCAAGAGCAAACGAACCGTGAATGGGCAAAGCAAAAGAGAATGAAAAAAACAGCTTGTCAGCTGATCGTGAGCTCAATTCTTATAAAAGCAATTCAATCGGTTGCTCTTAGAGTCTTCGCTTAAATTCTTAAAAAAAAACCGTTTTTTTGCGATCGAACGAATCGGTCAACCGTTATTTGCGAGCTATGATACATACTCATTATTTTGTACGAAGTTGAAGTACTGGAAGCTCTGTAAAACCATTTTCCCATTGAAATATAACCAATTGAACTTCCTCTTTTTCAGTTAGTCACTCAATCTACTGACATTTCAGCCTGTCTTTCACTTGGGATGCTTAAGTATTCAGCGAGCAATTTGCAATTTATATTTGGTTAGCCAAGTTGTCAGGCAAAGCGGTTGCAACGTGAGACAATTGCAACAAGCGGCAGGCAGCAGGCTCCCCGGCTGCAGGATGCGATGCACAAATTAGTTAAATTACACAGGCGCTTTGATTAGAAAAAGTGGCTTTGGCTGTTGCATCTTCTTCGTGGCATCTTGGGCATCCAGCTCTTGGTGTTGCCATCTCCTTTTGCCCCGACCAGTATTTTCTTTGGCAGCTTTTGGCCGCTAACGAAGCTCAATTCGAGCGCCAAATTGAAATTGATTGTGACATTTGATCATGCGTTTGCCAGGCCTCTCCGAAGGAGAAAGAGAAGGCAATCGAGGGAAGCGAGAGAGACGGCAGGAAATCAAGGTAAGAAAAAGAGACAGTCGGAGCTGGTTGTCTTTGGAATTTGTGCGGAAAATTGCTGGAAACGTTAGGTAGGCGCGCACGCAGGTGTGTCTCGGTTTTCCTTCCCCTTTTTGTTTCAGTTTCTTTTTTTTTTTGTCTGAGACTTTTCTCCAGTCTTGATACGCACTGGATTAATTGGACGGATGTGCATTGGGTTGATGAGTTGAGCTGAGAGACAACTAAAGGAAGACCGAAGAGCTGGCGAAAGACTTGGAGCCGGCTCACCTGCCATCTGGTGGGTCTTTCTGTCAGAGATTAACTTGAGTTTTTATTTTAAGGCAAACGGAGAGACGGTGGAAAAAAAGATGAAATTGCTTTTCCAATAAGGAGGGAAATGGAATATGGTAATACTGGACAGATGAGGCTATAAACTTGGCTTTAACGGGGAACATCAGTTGGGGATTAATTAGAAATTAAGCTTTGATGTTGATTAGAAATAATTTGCAAATATAAATAGATATAAATCGATTCGATTTATTAGATATTTTTATTTTATTTTCATATTTTAAAATCTCTAAAAGCTACAACTAACATTACTTACCTAAACTACTAACTCCCTTCCTCCCCCTCGAGAACTATAAATAAGTAAAATAAAAGGAAAGCTAACCCTCTGCGTCTAAGCTCATCCCATGGAAAGCATTCAACTCGGAAAACTCAACGCTTGGAGGCGAGGAAAATCCCCACATGAATAATTATGGCGCACGCACAGTTCATTTCATTTCACTTGAAGGGACAGGGGATGGTGGATGGTGGCATAAAACCCTTTCAGTATGAAAATATTTAATGAAGAAATTTATAAGAAACTTTTGTTGAAAATGGCAGCAGACGGCGGTTGGAAGGCGCTAAAAAATTATGAACATTAAATGCAAATTAAGCTAATCAATTACGTTGGAATTGAGGCTTAAAATTAGCCACGCTTTTGAAAAAGGCAGAGAGAGGAAATGGGGGTGGTTTTATTGTGATTTAATTGTTGAAGTAATAATTACAAAAAATAAACAATATAGAGAACAAAGAAATAAATACAAAATAAATAAAATTAGATAAATTAGCTCTCTATATTTTGTATATCAATTAATTGATGATATATTTATTATGATATATTTTTATTAATCATTAAAGAAAAGATTATATTATAAATATTTAAAGGGTTTACAAAATTGGTCACAAGCTTCGAAATATAAAATATTAATTTTCCTTTCGAAATCACATGCTTTTTAAAATTTGTAATATAAAATACTTACTTCTGATTTTTAAATACATTTTCCTAGTTTTTCCCCAGTGCTTTCAAATTGAAAATACCCGCTAGTAGCGACTTCTGGCCCATTTGCTGCCTGCTAACCCAATTAGCCAAAGGAAGGACCGGCTCCCTCCACTCCCTTTTCTCCCTCCCCTTCCTAACTCCTCTCTGGCACCCAACTTCTCCCTATAAATGACCGACATTTAAATGGTGATCAATTGGGGAGTCCTACAGGCACCTTTCCCTCCCGAAAACCCTTTGAGTTCCATTCCTAGTATCTGTTGGCATTGCATAGCTGAGTTAATGATTGGAAATTAATTTGTCAGCACTGGGGCGGAGGGTGGAGAGAGGAGGGAGTGCGTGTAGGGGATTGTTCCTGGGGGATTACGCAATTGCGTAGACAAATTGCCGGC
Source organism: Drosophila watanabei (assembly GCA_008042575.1). Lineage (NCBI taxonomy): Eukaryota > Metazoa > Arthropoda > Insecta > Diptera > Drosophilidae > Drosophila > Drosophila watanabei. Next base: position 13,866 of record VNJS01012125.1, on the reverse strand, counting down.
AATTAGCAGGGAGTCGGCGGAGTCACCCAAAGACGATGATGACGACGACGACGACAAAGGCATTGTCCCGACCGATTTCCATAGTTCAGTTGAGGAAAAGGAGCTGAGGAGGTGAGCTCCACTTAACGGACAATGGCCATCGATCTAGGGAGTCATTGTATCGATACAAGTTGAGTACTAGATTAATTGTCAGATGGGAATTTCTACAGGGAAACAGGCATTCAATGGATAATGCATGAAGTAATGGATGAAGCAACATAGTTATCACCATGAGAGGTCATCAGTTTTAATGGAGAATGTGTATAGTTTGTTGTAGTTTCTATGGGTTTTCTTGGAGTAGTTTTTTGGCAGTTTTTATTTGTTTTCATTTGCAAGATAAAGGTAGAATAAAAGAGTTTGTGAAAAAGGTATTTCATAGGTTTTAATTTCAAGAGGAATTTGTTAGGACGCTTGCTTTTGTTTAAGAACTTTCTAAGAGTTTTGTAATGTTGAAGATTTTTAATTTAATTTTATATCATAAAACAATTTAAAAAATATTTTCAACTAATAAATAAATATTATCAGAGTTAATTTTAATAAGAACTAAATCTGAAACAGTTTTAAAATTTATCCTCTACTGCCTTAAAGCTTAAAAAAATATCTTAAAATTATATTGTTAAAATAAAATGTAAAACACAACTTTTCTATGAATCTCTTTAACAAATCTTACAAGAACTCCATAGAAAACTCCCTCCCAAACTAACACAACCCCTTCCTCGAAAACCCCTCTCAAAAATACCATCTTAATGTTTCCTTTAAACGAACCGAGAAAATTCCCAGCCAGGAAAACAATAAAAAGGCGTCACTTGCTGGCAAAAGCCTGAATGGGTCTAATCAAATTAAGTACTAATCCTTGAGAGAAAACCGCCAACAATTTAAAATGATTGTTAAGTAAATTTCCCAAAACAATTACCGCTGGTCTAGTGCACAAGCCACACTCGGAGAAAATCTGTGGCCAGGCGCAGGCGCAGAGTAGTCTCAAAAATCTAGCATGCGATAATTTTGTCGCAGGACCAAGGACTCTTTCGGGGCGCTTTGCATATGTGTAAATTTGTTAGCCAGATGGCCATTGAACAAGACAAGACAACAATAATGAGTTGGGTGTTTTCGGACAGGTGAGTGGGGGGAGGGGGAGCTAGAGGAGGGAGGAAAGCAACTTTTTGAAGTAACCGAAGGAAGGATAATCCACTTAGGAGTGCCTTTCGCTAGTGTACAATGTCCTGGCGAGAGTGATGGGGGTTTACACATGAAAAATAATTATTTAAAAGGCGAAATTAATTAATCGATTAATATTTTTTACGTTGCGATATAAATGCAACAAATCGATACTCTGTTCTGTATATCGAGCAAATATTATCGGGAAAAGGGACGAATAAATATATTTATAATATCGATATCATATCATTATTTAGATTATTTATATATCAGAGTGCACAATATTTTAGAATATTTCTTATTTATGTGACATAAAAGCTTATTTATTATTTAAAAAATATTAAAACCTATCTATTTAAGTTGTTTAATACATTTTTTTTCCTGTGCATTCTTGAAACATTGTGCAGAAATTGTTTTATTACCCCAAAGCGAAGCCGTTGAGTATGTGTTGACTGAAAACAAAGGTGCGCACAATAAATTACATTGTTACACGGAAACTTACGAGCAGGACACGGACAAGGACACACGTGAGTATGGAGAAAGCAAGAGAAACATAGAGTGAGAGAGAGATGGCAGGAAGTCAGCAACAAGCGTCGCGTTAATGAAAAGGATTTCTCTGGCATCTGCAGATATGTTAGTTCCCTCTCTCACTTGCCTGGGTTATTTAATATTTAAACTCCGGCCAGACGGAGCGTCGGAGCGATGATGGGATTGGATACGATGATAGTCCTGTCTTTGATGTCCTCGACCCATTAGTTGAGGTCTCAACTTTTGCATAAATAAACGCCTCAGTTCATTAGTGAGTCTCGCCTTTCCCGATTCTCAATTGCGAGAAAGGGTTCCGTTTTGTGGGGGATCCCCCCTCTGTGGCTTTCCCTTCAGCCATCGGTTGGGCTTCTGGTTGATGTGGTTGGCTTTTTGGGGGCTCAAAATGCGTGAAAGTGTCATAAGCTACCGGCTCCTGAGAGGATAGACTTTATGACAGGGACCAGACCGCAGATACATCTGGGAATAGTTGGAATCCTTGTTGTTTTTGCGGTTTCTGTTTAAAATTTAATGATTTTTTAATCGATTTTGGTGAAGGGGAACCGTTGGTACGTGACAGGAAGTATTTACATTATTAAATTATTATTTAAAGTTTTAGAGGCAGAAATATATGTTTTTCTTTAATTTATTTCTTCCTAAAACCCATCCAAGTAGCCCTTGAATTCCTATAACTGTCAAAGAAAAATACTTTAAACTCAAAAGTCATTTAAATTCGTAGGCAAAATTCTACCTAGGCCTCCCTCCTGGTTTCTCCTATTGCTTACTCGTAACTACTTTTCGATCTCGACTGAGTACTAATGGGTTCCGTGGTCAGTTCTATGCAACGACCAGAGGCTCTGGTGAGCATGGAGAGCTCACAGGCGAACTTCGTCCGCGAGATGATCGCCAACAACAAGGTGGTGATATTTAGCAAGACCTACTGTCCCTACTCCAGCATGGCCAAGGAGCAGTTCCGCAAGCTGGACGTTAAGCCCATTGTGGTGGAGCTGGACATGCGGGATGACGGCAGCGAGATCCAGGCAGTGCTGGGCAGGATGACGGGGGCCAAGACCGTGCCCAGGTGCTTCATCGATGGCAAGTTCGTCGGCGGCGGTACCGATGTGAAGCGGCTCTACGATCAGGGCATTCTGCATAAGTATTTCAAGTGATTTTTTTTTCGAATATTGGTTTTACCTGCAAAAATAAAAAAACAAGTTTGGAGTCCATTAAAAAAAAAGGATTTAAAATTATTCAGGATAACTTTAATCCAAAGGAAATCATTCTTAATCTTAACAAATGTTTTATTTTCCTTCTGTTACAACAAGGATAATGCCCACAGGAGAAGACGGATATAGCGACTGCCCTTTATCCGCTCAATATGACCCTTAAGTTGTTCCTGAAAGGGATTCCAGTTGTCGGTGGGAGGGCGGAGAAAAACAATTAAGGAGCGAATCCTGCTGCCTTTTCACCTGCAGACTGTGTGCACCAGGCACTGCCTCTTTTATTGTTATCCTGCTTCCTTTTCCCCCGCTCTCCAGCTCATCCATTTGCATATGGAAAAACTGAAAGGCAGGCATCATCATCGTCGTCGTCGTCGTGAGGAGAGGTCAAGGCTCTCAGCATTAAACTTGCAGGAGGCCATCGAACAATTCACAAAGGGCTCAGAGCACACACATATCCATATTTTATCCCATATGAGTGGATAATATATCTCAGCAGGTATTAATACTATATAGCAAGGGAAATTACAAGCTTAAATTGATTGAAAGTTAAACTCGGCGCCAAATTGCTTGTAATTTGCTCAGTAAATTGTTTTCTGCGTTGTTTTTTTCGCTGTGTTTTTGTTCAAATTGACTTTAACAATGTCGAATTTGAGGTAACTGTCACACGCGAGAATTGTTTTGGAAAATACCTGAGCAGGTGTGCGCAGCGAGCACAGGTAAACGAATGAAAAATACCAAGGCACACGTGTCGTATGCGTAATTTGGCTCATCCATTGCTTGTTTTTTTTGGGGTGCTTTTTGGGCTTAAATTTCGCGTAGGCAGATTGGAGAAAGGATTGAAATTGGTGAGAAGTCTGGTATTAACCCCTTTGGGCGCTTGATTTTTGACTTTTTTTATATTTTTTAATGAGAATTATCACATTTTTTCTTAAGTGTTTTATTTTGAGATGATTTAAGCTGTAAAAAATCTCATGGATTGAGTTGACTCTTACTCTCAGATATCGTAAACTTTATGAGCCAGTTAAAGTGCAAAAACTAACCTTCACAGAGAATGGTACTTCCTTGACAATGTTGCTTAAATATAAATTTTTACTCTAACTTGAATGCAAACAAGCTAGGTCTCTGCCAAGAATAAGCAGATAAAAAATTTAAATGAGAGAAAATATGAAAAACTTTCTCTGAGTGCAGTTAAAAGAACTCTCTCGTTCGCTACCGAGCGGTAACTTAAAGGTGCAGGTGCAGCAAAGCGAGATACAAGCGATCTTAAGAGGGAGAAAGATTAAAATTGAGCGGTTCTTTTAATTCACGTTTGTGTTAACTCTTACTAAGTTTTATCAAGTTTTAAAAATCTGAGATTTCTTAAAATTTCTAAAGTTAGAGTATTTCAGTCTTCGGTCATACCACAGCCCTAAAAGATTTGTGCACCCCTTTTTTTTATTGTGTCTGACTTATCAAGCATGGAAACTAGTTATGGCTGCCAACACGCAGCATTTACAACTGCAATGGAATGGAAATTTTTTTACGAGCCCCCCAACGCTGGGCTGTAATTTTCCCCCTCTTTTTTTTGTTGAAGCGAACAAAAAAAGTATGTGTTGCAATGGCATATAACTTTGTTTTAATTTGTTGGCAGGATGAATGCAATTGCCACCGGACAAAGGGACTGTTGTCAGAGCGAGGCATCCGCTGACTAACTCAATAAAAAATGCATTTGGCATTTTGATTGCGATACTATCCCAGTGTATGTGAGTGCCGGGCAACATTGTCTCCCTCGCCTTGGCTTTAATCTCATTTGGGCCAGACATTTTTTTAATGGCCAGCGACGCCACTCAATCTATCCATTTAGCAGCGTGTCAAGTTCCATAAAGCGCTAAAAATTCTTTGCGAATTTATTACAATTTTCCCCTCCATTTCTGACCAGAGACGAGAGTTGTGTGCGGCTTTGAATAGTTTTCCGTGGCTGCGCCCAGACTGTGTCAGACTCCTCCATCCATATATCATATAGTTTTCCCCGGAAAACTCCGCCAGTGTGTATGTGCATGTGCAGCAGCAGCAGCGACTCCTCCTTCGCCTTTGATGGACGATTTATTAAGCGTTTTATTATTAGTTTTCTCGTTCGGTGGCTTTTGTGGCATTTTTGATTACAAAATTCCAGCGGGGGGGCGGCCAAGTCTTGCTTGTAATTACCAAAAAATGACCGAAAAGAATTTCTGGGTGGTTATCCCATTATTGGAGATTCTTTTGGCGGCTGAACAGAGATAGATGGGAGTTTAGAATGTGTTTTGGCTTGGCTTTTGAGCTTAATTTTTAGGAGTTAAAGTTGAGAATGGTTTAGCGAGGGCATTGAAAATCGTTTTTAAAAATGTATAGATATAAAGTTTATAGAGATATAGATATAAAATATTACAGAAGTCCTTCTATTCATTTTCCTGATTAATTTCTTATATTTAAAGTATTTATAGACTGCAAAGCATTAAAATTTCCACTTACTTTTGAATTGTTAACAGAATTAAATATGTTTTTTATTATTTTAAAAATAGCTTCTGGCTCATCAGTCTTGAATTACCAATGAGGAGTTCATTGGTTTTTCTATAGCTTTCAGCGTCAGAGGGTGAACGTGTTAAAATTTCTCAAAACGACACTCGCACGTAACATGTCATGCCAACATATAATTATATTATTGCTGTTATTCCTTTGTTTTTACACATGCCAACCCATAACATCCCACACTCTGGTGACTTTGGGCCAGGTCCAGGTCTCAGTTTTTGGCCATGGCCATGCAACTGAGATCTTTGAGCGCTGATAAACTTTTGTTGGCGAAAAGGGGAATGAATTTACTCAGGAAACTATATTTATATTAAATTACGACGAACATAAATAAGCAATAATTTTTGTAATATTTTTATTGCCTTCTGATAATTATCAAGTTATATATTTTTATTCAATAAAACACTTTAAAATTCTTTTTAACTTTTGTGGCTTAAATTCTTTTCCTTTTTTCCCCCAGTACACTGCAACAGAAAAAAAGGCCAACAACAATGGGTAAGGCAACGCACGTGTTAACAAGGATGCGATAAAGAAAAAAATAGAAGGAGTGGAAGTGAGGAAATAAACGCTAGAATGACAGGAAATATGTGTGCGTGACATTGTTACTTGGTCCTGCCAACCGGAACTGAAAGTGCGCGGGGTGTGCGGCCATTGTTGGGAAAGCACGAAAGCAACAGGATATGTGTGTATATAATTATATAGAATATGCCAGCCAGTTAAGGAATGCCTGACAGAATTGATACAAACAAGTTCAAATGCAATAAAGTGCATTAAATGGGGGATGAAAATGTAAATTAAAAAACATTTTAATAGAGTGAAATATTTGTTTTATATTTTAAAGACTTTAATTTCTTTTAAGCCACCCAAAAGTATGCTATGATTTATAGTTTGCAAATGATGTAAACAATTTTAAAGCTTAGAAATTTGAAGTTTTCTGCTAATTTATTTTCCATTTCTTATGCTTTTGTTACCAATAACATATTTCTGAATTTTCAAAAATATTCAAAAGATGAGAAATATTTTTAGAGCATACTTTTCGGCACTTTCAAAAGGGATTTTAATTCTTTTTCAAAATTTTGTTTTCTATTCTGTATTATTTTATCAGCAATATTTAATCTACCGGCTAGCCATAAATTTTGTATCAAAAGATAAAGTAGCAGTTGCCAAACTTTGTCACCAACTTTGTCAGTTTTTGGAATTCCCCGCGGGATCATCGCCCTCAGGCTCTCCCACTCACCTCCATTTCGGGTAATTTGATACCTTGCGTTAGCGTTTTAGCTAAAACTTCTCAACTTTTGGGAGCCATTAATCAATTAATTAAGTATTTTATGAATATTTTAAGGCATCATCACAATCGTTTGGGTGATGCTATTCGACAGAGGCAGCAATGGAAATGGACCTTTTCTCCGCTAGGAAAAGGGAGTTTACCGCATGAATATTTTAAGGAAGTGTTCCAGACTCACACACACAGGAAAAGAAAAAGACGGGAATTTTTGCCGGCATAATCGAGCCGAGACGAAATAATAAGTTGAGGCCGCGAAGAAAGGGATAATGAGTTTGCTTCCAGGGAGTCGACTTGATGAACAGCCCGAGCCAAGCTAACTTTCCCGAGGAGTAAGCAATAAGGAGGGCTGCAAAAAAACTTTCCGACTAATTAATTAAATGCGCTATAAAAATGTTTAACGGCGAAGAGAGTTGAAGCAGGAGAAATTCCCCGGGAAAATGGCGGCAAAAGAGTGCACGGCAAATGTTTAAGTTATTCGAAAATGTTTTCTCAAAAAAATTATGCAGGTGGCACAGGGAAAAAAAGTTCCTGCTGTATTGACATTTCTCCATTTTTTTTTTGTCGTTTTTTGTTGTTCCTTTATTTTTTTTTATCATGATAAGGAAAAGTTTTTAATGAGTTTGCCAAATGCCTTGGAACAAACTCGACTCGAGATGATTTGTGTTTGGCAGTGCAAAGTTTTGCCTTTGTCATGGATTAATTTATTAGATTTTTGCTGGTTAAGAAACATTAAAATTTACCTTTTATAAGATAATGATAAGCTGAGGAAATTAAAGAACTAAGGGTCTATACATATCTTATTATACCTTCTAATATTGTTATATAATTGAACATAGAATCATAGTAAAATTAAATTAAATAAATTTTATGAAAATATAACAATTAAATATAGGAATAAATACAGTTTCTTTGTTAGAAATGTTTTTGGTTTTCACATAAAAACTAAAGCAAATCCCACAAAAGAAGCCTTTGCCTTGCTTTGTAACTTGTTCCCCTGTTTCATGGAGAGTCCTGTTCTGTGGCAAACATCCTTGAAGCGATTCAAGTGTCTGACGCAGGTCTCTTACCTCAATTTCCAAAGCTGACTCCAACATATTACTCTGTACAATCGCTCATTTGTCAACATCCTTCACAATAGCTGTCAATGGCAAGCGTAACTCGAAGGGGGGATGCCCCCGAAAATGTATGGGAAACCCCCTAGGAATCCATGTGTGCACACATTAATGGTCAATTTCATTTCGATTTGATTGTACAGGATTGTATACTCCATATATGTACGAAAGTATGTACCTAAGTCTGGGCATGTCGGAGAAGAGTAAACGCAACAGCAGCAGAAGCAGCAGAAGCAGCCTCCTGTGGAGCACGTTAAATGCCCGTTCCTGGGCACCGCCTTTAACCGAAGGACCTCATGTGGGTTTTGTCAAATTAGCGCATCGTTTGTTGTGTATTCCTTGGGGCCTGCACTGGCGGTGCCAAGGCAAAAACTTGTTAATTTTAAGTTGTAAAGCCAGACCTTGGCTGGCTGGCCATTTCCTTGCCGGTTTGCCACTTGGCTTCAAGTGGTTCGCAGTGGGGTTCGTGCTCATTCATTTCGGAAGATGGGTATGCAAATTAAATAATTACACTGAGAGAAATAAGGAAATACTTCCCAGGAATTTCAGTAAAATAATACATATTTTTAAAAATATTTTAAATTAAATTATAACTAGAAGCTCTCTCAGGGAGATAAACCAAAAAGAAAAGTCTCTCTTGTTCGCTTTTGCTTGTACATTTCAGGCAAAGTGTAAAGAAGAGAACTTGATAGAAGAGAGAGAGAGCTTATACAATTGTATTTTATTTCAAATTCTGATTGTTTTTACTATCGACCAAAATTCAGAGTCCTTGAAAAAGAATTACGAACATCAAACTTCAATTACCATTGCCCAGAATTGGAATGGTGGAATTTTTGCTCCCCTCTGCCATCTTGTATCGTATATACCCTCCCTACATGCTACATCCCCCTCCAATATCTGAAGCCCCGAACAAACACCGATGGCATCCAATGGACGGGCCGTTACAATTCATCAAACAAGCGAATGGATATTACTTCATCGAGTGCTATATTAAATACTTGAACCGAGCGAACGGACAACGAACGAAATTGTCAACGGAACAGCAATCGAAACGACCTCAAAAACGGGGGACCCCCTAAGGGGGAGAGCATGGCTTTGCTGCGAGCTTGAAACAAAAGTAAATTGCAATAAAAGTTTTGTAATTGACAAACGGACAACAAACAAAACTCCACTCCAGTCCTGTTGCTGGACAGAAGCTCAGCTGGCTGGATGAGGGGAAGTGGTTAGGCGGGGAGCGAGGCTGCGATTCATGTTGGGCTTCAGGGGGTTAAGGGGACACAACACTGAAGTCTGTCCTCCTGTCGGCAGCTAAACAACTGGCGCTGGCATCAACAAAAACCGATTTTCCAAAAAAGCAGGAAGCGGCAAAAGCGGAGGCCCAGTTTGGGGCATGTTATCAATACACTGGGAGAAAAGAATTTGGTGTTTAAAAGTACTAAAATCAAAGATTAAGCACTTGAATTACTTTCTAAAACATTGTCTAACACCTGTTTTTCTTTCCTTAAGTTCTTGGCTTCAAGCCTCGATATTATGCTTAGATTTTCTTAGAAAATTATTGCATCTTTCTAAAATTATTATAATTTTCTTCAAGTGTTATTACCAGCCTCACCCCCCTTTGGCGGCGCCTGTCTCATCATTTCGTACATTTGCGCCCGCATATTGACTTTGTGCGAGGCTAGGCGAGGCGCACAAACGATTCACGGATTTAAGAAATAAAAGTTTAGTGCTCCGGCGAGCAAATCTGTAGCACACCAATGCCAAAACAGATCCCGACTGAGGCGCACAAAGGACGCACAGGACATGGACATTCGAGGAGGAGAGGCTGCCCTCTGTCAAAGCAAACAAAAGACGCGTCTGTGGTCGATGCTACCCCTACCGAATAACCACACTCGGCGCCATTACCCCTCAGGCGAGCTCCCTGAACCACCCACTTTGCCTCCAGCTGTCGAACGCAAAATGTCATTGCACTGAAAGAAAAGTATAGCCATGAAATGGGGCTAAATTTAATGAAGTTTTTGAATTTCATTGAATATACGAAATTGCAGGGTAAAACAAAAATTAAATAAATGGAAACGGATTATTATTTTTATACCTATCTGAAGATTAATTTTGTTTTTATTTAAATCTAGCTGATATCATGTCTAAATATAGGAATAAATATTTCATATTATTGATTTTCTATAATATAAAATCTGAAATTTTATTGCTTAAAAAATAATTTCTATCCTCTTAAAAATTGAATAGTTGCCTTTTGTTTTTCTCTGTGCTTTTGTCCAGGGGCCTGTGACTTGTTGGATGTCAGTGACAGTATCTAGGATCCAAATCGGAATCGCAATCGGAATAGGAACAGGCGAGTGCAGGATTCCACTGAGCTGCAGGGCTCATTGGGCACGAGTAAATAGACTTTACGCGATGTGGCCGAAAGCTTAAGAAAAAATCAAACTGAAAGGAAGAGTGGCAACTAGAAAAAATCATAGATCTTAAAAAAAACTATTACTATTATTTAATTGCAAAATTCTATTTTTATATATTTATTATAATTATGTAATTAATTTAAATTCTAGAATAAAGATTTAGGATTTTTGAACGGAAATAGAAATTAATTTAAAGTTTATTATACATACAGTACTTAAGTTGTTTCAAGCCTACTTCTGGGCATATTTTAAAGCAATTTCAAACCGTAAGGATTTTATTTTTGTAATTTTATTATTTGTTTTTGAACTTTTCTTTAGAAATCCATTTGTAAAGTACTTTAAAGCAATATTTCTCTCACAAATTTGTATAAAGAAATCACAAAATTGATTAAAAATATCTTTCACATTATCTTTTACATAAAATTAACCTACTTAACCACAATTCCTATGACTTTTGTCTTCTTTAAAACCAAAACTAGAGGAAAAATATTATAAAAATGCAATTTAAAACAATTTGTCAACGACACAGGCTGCCCCCCAAGAACCGGACACAGCTTGGAATCCGCACAGGAAACCCATAGAGCGAGAAAGACAGATAAGGAGAGAGAGGGAGTACGAGAAACCGAAAATGTGAAAATGAAAATAATAATGAAAGAATGAATTATGAACTTATGCGCGCCAGACCCGAAGGACCTTGCACTATGTGCCACCCGAGCACCCACCCACTTTTTGTGTGAAACGTGAGTGGAAAGCGAATATTTTGTGGCATAAAAATGATTGTGTATGTTAAGTTTGGCACGCGCCACGCCTACAATAAACCACAGGAGTCGCCAGAGATGAAGATAGAGTGCCCGCAAAAAGTATGCAACATATTTCACAGTTCAAAGCCAAAACAGACCCCAGGGAGAGACCGTGGCTACGCCACTGTCACCACAGTCTCACGCCCACGCCACACTCGAAAAGCGTGACTGTAGGGCAGCGCCACGGGATTTGAGAGAAGTCTCCCCCGAAGTAACCTCTCAAAGGAGTTACTTACGGGTGATACTGGCCTCAGGTCTGATTACCTAATCGAAAACTGACACGGAAAATTCTGTTAACTTAATTTAATATTTTTTTACATAAGCGGAAAGTGCCCCTTAACATTTGCAAAGCTTCGGAAATGTTTTCGCTAGTTGGCGTGAAAATTGTCATTGGATTGGTTTAATGATATAAATGAAACATTATATAACCGCAACTCACATAAGGTTTGAATACTTGTAAATGAATTTAAAAATTTACAAATTATAAGGTCGCAAACAACTGGTAGTCCGGTTAGAAAGGGAATCAAAAGAAACGCTTTGTTTTGATCTTTGATCTTGCGGTCCTGCTCGGAGTGAGAGAGCAAATTTCGGTCTCGTTTTTATCTCATATATTTTTTCTCCTACGTGTTGCCTGCAAAGTATAAGCAATAACTTTGCTCTCGCATGTAAAGAGCGTTCTTCCCGCTTGCTTATGAAAAAAAGCTTTTAACTCGTTTTCTTTCTCTCGCACGCTTTGCCTGTGACAACAGCTAATAAACCGAATAGTAGCGAACGAGAGAGAGTTTGCTAATACGCACTTAATAGACCACATCAAAGGAAATAATACTTGTATTGATATATAAATATTGAATTTCAAAAATATTTATTTAGATTTAAGCTCTCTGGTTCTTCCCATCCTAAGGCCTTGGGTGTGTCGGTTCCTAGGGCCTTGGCATTCTTGTCTGAAATAAACGAGTAAAAAATTAGGGATATCTCAATTACAAGAAATCGCTACGGAAGAGTATTAATATTTGGAGGAAGGAAAAACATACTATTCTTGGAATTGGCGGGATGTAGAAGGGTGGCCTTTCAGGTTTAGAAGTGGGTTTCTCCGCAGATTCTGGTGGAGGTGGTGGTGGCGGTGGTGGCGGTGGTGGCGGTGGTGGTGTAGTTGTAGTAGTTGTTGTAGTTGTGGTAGTTGTTGTAGTTGTTGTAGAAGTTAAAGCAATATCTATGGAATTCGCATTGTTATTTATATCCTGCTAGAATTCAAATATAAATTATAATAATTATATACAAGATATATTAAATATAAAATTAATAAGTTTTAGTTACTTACAGCCAATAAAGGGATAGCAAATTGCCAAAGAAGGCATAATGTTAATAACCAGGGAATACCCATCTTGATCAAGCGGAGTCTCTTCGGAGTCTGAACCAGGAAGTAGTATAAATGCTTTAAATATATTGCATCCACTACATTACGTAAGCGGAAAGGTGACTTTTCACAATTTAATTAAGCTTAGAAAAAGACATTGGATTCGGCTTAAAATTAACACTTTAATTATGTGGTATGATCGTAGGAACCTCAGAACTTTTTTACATAAACACTATAGTAAACATTTAGAATTAAATACCCTTCTTTGTTCTGAGTTAACTTTATAGACATATTTTGCAAGGCTTTAGGATATTAATATTTACAAGGTTTTGTTTTTTACAACCTTAGCGTTGCAGCGTTATATTCATTGTCATGACTTAAAATGGAATCGAGTAGATGTATGTCAATGGGGCGGATATACATAAATGTTAAGTGACGACATAGAGGGGCGAAACTAAGCGAAATCGGCACGCATCCGACGTGTCAAAGTGACAATTCTTTATTTACATAACTCCCCCACTGATACCTCTATTCCCACCACGCATTGTGATGAATAACAAGAACAACAATGACAGCCTCTCATGGCTCTGGTCACATTTGCGTGTGAGAAAGACGTGATCAGAATGCGGAAATGACATAGGGATGCGGCGAAAAGTGTGGCCAAGGCGCAGGTAAAAATGTTTTGACATTTGTCAACGACAGTTGTACACTGAAAGAAACACGAGCCCTGCTGAATAATATAAATTTATTGCAAGGTGTGATGGCAAGGTGTGGGATAAACGCTCGAACTTTCGAACTCTGTGCTATGAAAAATATTTAAGATGAAATCTCATAATACAAGGTCAAGTATGAGATGCTTTTTTGACTGCTTTGTTTTTTACCGTGCATTTTTTGTTGATATGAAGCCATCAAGTTGTGCTCTCTGTTTATTTATCAACAGATTAGCAGGTAGTTTCGGTGACTCACTCGTCCCGTTCGCTCTGCCGGGCTTAATGGGACATGAAATCGCAATACACATGACACGGAGAGCGGGGCCAACTTAAGCAGCTTTTTTCCGCGTATGTAAGGTAAAGAATGGAATATATTTAAGAAACTTCAACAAACATTTATAAGTCGTTCCTAATGTAAATAAGTTTCCATTTGCGATAAATAAATGTGTAGGTTTAGCCTCAGTCAACAAACGCTTGCCTTTTCCTCTGATGTGGTGATCGGTCGGGACATGAAAATTCATATTTTAATTATATGCAAATTATACGCTGATTATGCTGTCAGCATCACCAAAGGCTCGCCGAGGGGAGGGGCCCCATGCATATTGCCAAATGAAATGCCAGTCCGCTCTCTTGTGGTTCTTGCTTAATCATTTCACATTTTATATGGTAAAATATGGTAATTGCGGCTCGCTGGGTCTGCCTTTG
>VNJS01012122.1:0-15818 GCA_008042575.1 Drosophila watanabei | reverse complement strand
CGTTTAACAGCTTCAGACTATTAAACTAAGTGTCTAGCGCGGAGAACAGATCATTCGCCTCGCGAAACTTAACCATAAGTTCTTTAAAACCGCTTCTGGTCTGGCGCATGAAGGCTTTCATTTCCTTCTCAACCTCACGACAGGCCAGACAACAATAATTTTTACCGTATTTAGCGGAACATACATGTGCGACACGGCCAGAAACCTCAGCGCATTTAGCATGCACGACCGCATCACAAAGCCAGCAATATAGATACGGGTGTTTTTCCAAAATTTCTTTTTGGCAGCCTTTAATGGCACAGACAATATTCACCGACATTTCACAAACTAATGACCACTGTGCGGGAGAGTGAATCCGTAAATACGGAGAGCAGAAGAGTTAACGAGAGAGAGTAAGAATGAGTAAGAATGAGCGGGATAGCTTGGGACCGCTTAGCTGCAGCGCAAAGCAACGGCACAAAAGAGAAACAAGAAAACCGTCTTATCGCAAAACTAAAAGTAATTATTATTACAATTAATTTACACAGAAAGAGCATGCACTCGCGGCAGCAAACGGTAAATGATTTTATATATTTGAGTGAACAAATTTAAAGAAAACCCCGGTGGTTTAAAATGCAAAACAAATACAAATTCGAAGCGCAAAACAAAAACACGACCGTTCGCTATGAAGTGAAAAGACAAAAAAAAAAAAAAAAAAAAATCGCAGCACCTCCTCTTGCTGCGCTTCCAGGATAATCAGCTTTGTAAAGGCTATATCCTGTGAAATTACAGGACAAGCCCGGTCTCAGGAGCGTCTCAGACACTATCATAACATCTATGATATGCTGCGCCAGAAACAAAAGAAGCTCCTCCCGACTGGCGAAGAGACTTCAGGCATTCCAGATGGCGAGTTTAATAGATGTCATGATTGGGCATTCCAGCTTTAAGCTCCCTTACTACAAGGGAGATGGTGGCTAAGGAAGAAGCAAGCTGCTCCACAGTGGTCTTTAGGTCAGCTATCATGGACATAATCTTGGACATGTCCCAGTCCATCCCAGGATCTCCTTGAAAATCGTGAGAGCCTGTGCGGTCCTACTTCCAAGTATCGAAAAGTCTTCATGCGTGTTGAGGTCGAACCTGTTGAACCCAGATGCACAACTCGCTCAGGTTGCGGTGCGGTGTGAGAAGGCTGTGATCCTGCCGTCCGTCTTGCATATGAGATGCCATGCTGTAGCATAGCATTAGGGATCGCGTGTGATGGAGTTCGTGCCTTGCGACCCCATGAGTTAGCTGGAAGGAGTGGAATCTTAGGGCGATTCCTCTCAGCTTAGCTGCAAAGACTCGACGTTTTTTGTCGTAAGCAGCATGGTTTTCCCCGCTGTTGGAGCAGGAAAGGTCTGCTGGGTGTTTTAGGCAGTAGTTTTTGGTGTGATTGAACTCGAAACACCTAAAACACTGCTTGAGCCTATTCGTGTCCCTTTCCACATCAACTGAAATCCGCTGTCGGCCCACTTTTTATACCCTTGCAGGGTATTATAATTTCAGTCAGAAGTTTGCAACGCAGTGAAGGAGTCATCTCCGACCCTATAAAGTATATATATTCTTGATCAGCATCAACAGCCGAGTCGATCTAGCCATGTCCGTCTGTCCGTCTGTCCGTCTGTCTGTCTGTCCGTCTGTCTGTCTGTCCGTCTGTCTGTCTGTCCGTTTCTACGCAAACTAGTCCCTCAGTTTTGAAACTATGTGAATGAAACTTTGCAGATAGTCTTCTATATACCCTCACTCGTACATATGTCGGAACGGGCCAGATCGGACGACTATATCATATAGCTGCCATACAAGCGATCCGTAAATTTGTTGAAAAAAATTATAACTTTACTGTTTTTCAACATATCTTGATCAACTCTCGGTTATAAGCTTCAGATATTGCTCCAGATTTTTAGATTTAATTTAATAAAGATCGGACTACTATAGCTGCCATAGGAACGGTCGGGAAATTTGTAGAAGAAAAATTATAACTTTTTCAGTTTTCAACATAACTTTTTCTACTTTGGGATACAAGCATAATATATTATTTTAGAATCTTGTTTTCAATTTCATAAAAATCGGACGACTACATCATATAGCTGCCATACAAACGATCGGTAAATGTGGACGTAAATTACATTTTACTTTACATTTAAAAATGTAAATAAGGTAAAACTGAAAAAAATAAAATAATGTTGAAAGTTATTCATTTTAAAATAGATAGGGTTAGATTATAAATAATGCAATTGAAATCTGCAAGGGTATACAAACTTCGGAGTGCCGAAGTTAGCTTCCTTTCTTGTTTAATAATAAGCGAATCCTTGTTGTTAAGAGCTTGCTTAAGGTCAACAAACCAAAAACAAACCAAACAAACCAAATTTAGAACGTTGTGCCCTAACTTAGCAAGTTCGGCTGCGATTTGCAAACGAGGGGTAGAGTATGCTACGTTTTTGATGAATTTACAGAATCTTCTGTCTTCCTTTTAGACAAAAATGCGTATATAACACGTGATTGTCGGTGAGAAGTCTTATTATACTACTGTGCGTATCAGAGCCCTTTGCGAAGATTCATCACCTGACAGGGATATCCTGATCTGAAAGCCGTCCGAGGAGATTTTCTGGAGTAAGAGAGCCTCCAAGTCATTGACGTCATTCACGTTAGGGACCGTAATTGACCTTGGTTTGGGCCCAGTAGGGGCTGGGGCATTTCTTTCATCCTCGCAATCCATGTTCAAATTTGCGATTGTGTCAAGAGAAGAAAAACGATTTGCAGTTACCGCTTTAATGGTCTTAGCTCGAGCGTCTTCAGTGGGTGACGCACATCTGTTGTTCTTCTTCTTAGGGACAGTTTGCCACTTTGGCTGAGGGTTTTGAATGAGTCCCTCAGGGGTGGCACCTCTCCACTGCGGAAGAGCTACAGGTTGGGCAGGAGCCATGATGGGTTATGTACATAGCTGCTTTTGTGATAGGGACATTAGCCGATGCTCCCGACTTAGTGGTTGGTTAAACAATATGGATAGCTTCAAAAGCCTGGGTAGTATCCACAGAGAACAAAGCCTTGTCTCTCGCAGGGATTTTCTTGTCCAATATGGAGCGTGCAGCCTCACTTATGTTTAAGGATTTTACAAAAACCCCTAAGTTATAGGTTGGTTATTTCAACTTTGATCTTGCCTGCTTGGACGTGGAGGGCAGATCAGGATCGATAAGCGCCATTATTCCCGACGAAATCCTAGGCAGCGAGTAAACATTTGTGATCATGACAGCGCCTTGAGGCACTGTCAGGCTCAGCTTGGGCCTTTGCTGTTACGATTTTGTTGATTTTGTTGCTCTTCATTTTATTACGAATTAATCAAATTCCAGAGAAAAAATAGGTTAGTTGTAATTATTTTCCAGCTTCAAATCTAATTTCTTCACAAAAATTTATCTGAACCAGAAAATTACGTCCTTTTTAATTCGTAAATTCGTGTATGTAGTTAAAGTTTTCAAATTCCACGTTACGTAATGACAATTAAGTTTTTTCGTTATTTATCGCACTATTAAGTTGTCTATCGATCGAACACGTTCTTCCGGATGGCAACGCCAAAAGAATACCGCGCTAGCTTGATTTGGCAACGCCAAAAAATACCGCACAGCACGATATGCCAACGCCAAAAAATAGACTGCGGTCTATCGATGTGGCAACGCCAAAAGACGCCACGATTGATCGATGTGGCAACGCCCAAAGACGCCGCGTTTGATCGATGTGGCAACGCCAAAAATACCTCGTTTTTAGCGTTTTATGGCAACGCCAAAAATACCACAATTAAATAGTATTTTTGCAGAGTTTTTATCGATGAATTGATTGGTTTTAGGAGAACCTGTTATGCACAGATGTGAAACCGCGTTTTGGTGTTTTCTTTGAATGAAATAACAGTTTCTTAATTTTCTACAAATTTTATTTAGCTAATCTAGGCTATATTAGGCCTGTTAGCGCTTTGATTATGTGTTTATGTTGCACAGCACAGAGTTTGGGTTCCGAAAAAGAAAATTCAGCAGGATTTGTCCAAAAGATGCACAATGAGGAGCACGCGGCCCTGTTGCACGCGCGTGTTTTTCAATAATTATAATATCACTTTAATGACACTATTTATGCACTAGTGGATGTTGCCACAATATGTGGACTTGTCTATATCTGAATTTCTCCAGGGTTTGTAAGGTTTTATTAAACACTCACGGGAGACGCACAGAAACACGTCCGCTCGCCACGTGCTCGTAATATTTATTGAAGTAATAGGTACATCGATTATGGAATCAAAGTTCAGGGAAATACTTGAGTGGGCGGACAAGGTAGGAGTCAACTCTAATAAGACGGACCTTAAGCTCTTTTCCAAGAGATACATGGTGCCAATATGGATCCCTCCAAAAATGAACACATCTAGGCTGACCCCAAAAACGCAAGTCAAATACCTCTACATTAAACTAGAGAGAGTGAAAAATGCCATTATAGAGATATACTACATTGAACTAGAGAGGGTGAAAAAGGTCACAATAGCGCTTTACGTGACCAAGAAGATCTTTAGCAGCACAACGATCTTTTACATTGGATATATAAATCGGTGGTGAGTCCAAATCTTTTTCATCGAAATGTGCGAGTCTCTAAATTTTCTAATTCTAAATGGCAGAACGAGAATAAGATGGATAATTAGCTTTCATCAGGGGGCCTGTCCCTGTCCTGAAAAAGAAAAAAGGCAACGCAGTTTACTAACTAAATCAATAATCCTTGATCGGTGTAGAAAAGAGTGTCAGGTTAATCCTAAGAAATTTTACGCGTTTGTTAATTATAAATAAAAATCCCAAGTTCTTTTTTCTAGTCTTCATTTCAACATCTAGTCCGTTTCTAACGAACTTGATATAGCAAAGTTATTTGCAAATTTCTCCAATCTAAATATTCATTGTATCGTTTTTTCTTCTTCTTCTTTTAAATTTCACTGTTCACATTTGTATGGTTATTGGTTAAAGGGGTTTGTTAAGCGTTGGTCTGAGGAGTTTTTTGATTTATTTATTTTTTTTAAAATAATTTAACTTTTTCTTTAACTATGCCGCTTTCCATATGTATGGACTGCTGTAAAACAAATACAAACTTAATTTAATTTAATTTAATTTGAACTTATAAATAAGTTCGCTAGTCACAACGGGTTTGTTTTATATAATTATAATATATATAATATAAATATAAATATATAATAATCTTTCTTAAAACTACACAAGCTTGTAATACAAGTATTTTTTATTCTAACAATTTAATTTTTATTATTAATTTAATATTTAACATTCGAATTTATTAACTTCTAGTTTATATTTTCATTCCTATAACTCTTAAATAAATTATTCCTAAATTGCGGTGTGCTACTTATTGTTTTTAAATGTTGTGGTAGTTAATTTCACAAGCGAATAGTGTGAATAAAAAAGTGACGTTCAGACGATGAAAGTTTATTTTGAAAATTAATTAAATTATTGGTTCTCGTTTATGTTCCAAATATTAATTTATCAAAAATATAGCTGGGCTCTTTTGTATTTATTAGTTTATGTAAAAAAATTCGATTTTTGCTAAAGCTAAATCCATATATACTATTGGCCTTAATCGTAATGGGTTCACTTCGTCTAATATTGAATATATATCTAGCAATGTTGTAAAGGGCGGCGTTTAATTTGTGTTGGGAGGCAGCTTCACAGTTTTCAAAGATTTCCAAAGATTTCAACCTTTGCTATCATTAGTCGCTTATCTGTCGAAAGGTATTTTTGCGTCATCTTGAGCTGCCTAAGTAGGCCGTAAAATTTTCCAGATGCCTTTATAACATGTGCGCTCTATGATAGGTTATTGCTCATAGTTATTCTAGGTTTACAACTTGCTCAACATTTTCAATACTAGGGTTTTTAATGCATAGCCTTGGAAGATTTGGAATACTTGACGATATTTTACTGACAATTAAACATTTACATTTTGACGAATTAAGTGAGAGCTTATTCCTGATTGCCTTCTTACAAATATTACAATTCTAAGTTAGATACATCTACACAGTCAAATATTCTACCAACAGGACAGGATGTCAGCAGACATATGAATATTACCATTGGTTAATACAGTCGGGAGGTCGTTAACATGCTGAAAATAGAAGTGGACCAAGAAACGAGCCTTGAGGTACACCTCGCGTCAATGTTATGGCGTCGGAGGAACCAGTGTCTGTTATCACAGCTTACGTTCTGCCATATAAATATGACGAAGTTAATTTAACAGCGGTGTCCGTGAATGCGAAGAATTTCGAAAGCTTCTTACATAAAATTTCGTGGTTCACCGTGTCAAACGCTTTACTAAAGTCCAAAAGATTTAAAAAAGTCACATGTTTGCTATGAAGTTTTTGTCTGTTTTCAGTAATATTTATTATTGGTGTGCTAAAGCTTCTAAATTGTCTAAAACCAGATTGGTTATTGCACACAAGGGTGTTTTGTCTTAAGAATGAGTTGATCTGTTTGGCCAACAATTGCTCAGACTTTTGACAAAAATGGTAAAATGGATATCGTCCTATATTCGCCGTTAGTTTTTGGGACAGGAACAATTTTTTCCGATTTCCAACAAGTAGGGAAACAGGACAAAGTTAAGGCTAATTTGAACTTATATGTTTTTTTGTTGATTATCTTTGGTAATAAAATTTTTACAAAGGTGGGATGAACGTTGTCAAACGCAACAGCACTTGACTTTACGGAAAGGACTGATTCTAGGACATCACACGAAGAAAATCACATAAAACTTAAGCTACTATCACAGTTATTATTTACAGTAATGTCCAAATAAGAGTTAGTCAATTGTTTAGGTACATTTGATTGCAGGATTTTTTTATTGAGGTCATTAGAATCTATGTCAACTTTAATATTTTTATTTAGCTATCCGATTCCCAACGTTTTAATTTTTGTTTAATTGTCATTGCACTGGAAAATTTTTGAGCTTAATAATTGCTCTTCCCATTGGCTATCATTAAATTCGCAGTCATTTTCAAAAACTTAAATTCTACATAATAATTTGCCATTTTGTATCTTTTCCATTTTCTATAGGCAATATCACGTTGACTAATCATTGCAGCAATACGATTGTTGAACCATGTATTGCTTTTAGCTTTTAAAACATTTTGTTTAGGTCGCACAAACCTTTCTATGTTTTGTGTTAAATACTGCAATTGAGAGTTTACGTCTGTTAAGGTGTACATATAGTTCCAATCATAAGCATCCAATTCATGTCTTAGAAGTTCAAAGTCATTTTTCCTAAAGTCTCTATAATATGTTGTTTGTATATTAGGTCATGTTTTGAGAAGGCAGGCACTGAGACCTGGTCATATAGAAGAACTTCATAAGTAATACTGACAAAGAAGACATCAAAAAGTGTATTTGAAATTGTTGTAAAGTGTGTAGGGAAAGTCTTATTTACTAGTTGCAGTCCAAGCCTTGCCATATTAGAATTTAAGTGTTGTTCCTTTAGCATATTAATTTTTAGGTCTCCAGTAATTAAAACGTCAGTGTATTCGGAACATAAAGAAGATACCTCGTCAATAAATTCACTGCAGTCAATTTCTGGGTTTGGTCTGTAAACACATCCAAGGAGCATTTTCGATGAGTTTTCACGTCCGTATACTCTTAAGAACAGATATTCTATTGAGCTGCCGGAGTACTGTTTGGTTATTAATTTGGTTTTTTTAGTTTTCTTAATATAAATGGCAGCCCCTCCAGCATGCCCCTCGCGGTCAGATCTATAAAGGTTATTACTCTCACATTCAACTAGGACATCACTAAGTTGGGGGATAAAATAAGTTTCACTAACACACAAAACATCTACATTAGATGCAACGAACAAATACCCGAACTCATCAATTTTTTTGCATTAACTTTGAGCGTTAATATGGCAAATGTGTAGCCCTTGGTTTTGTTTTGCAAGAACCCTTATTATAGCACTACTACTCGCTCTGGATGTTTCTAAATCGAAACTATTGAATTAAAATAATAAATTAAGCACACACGCAATCTAAAAACAATAAAATAACTACAGTTAAAAAAAACAATTATATTGATCTCCCTTAAAGAACTTAGCCTATTATATATATTTAATAAAGAGACATATACTAACGGTTACGATCAGCTGCACCCTCTCTTAATTCTCCTGCAATGTCGACCGAAGAGCTTTTAAGAGATATCAATGCATTTACTCTCAATTCGTATTACCTCCGCCTCGGCTCCCTCGTATTGGGTGAAGTGAACGACCGCCCGTCGTGTAAACACCCAGTGCAGACGCTTAAGCTTTTTTAAACGAATGGCCTCTTTAAAGATAGTGTAGTTCTCTCTTGAAAGCTGTTCATTTAAGTAGAGAGCTGCCGGCAAATCGATACCCAAAAGTTGAAGGCTTAGTGGCTGCTTAAATTCTTTACGGTATCTCGCACGTGCACTGCTGGACTAGGCCTCCTCGGCTTTATCAGGAAAATATCACGGATTCAGGAGGTGGCGTGAGTTTCGGGTTAAAGCATAGGGTGTGAATCAGTGATTTGAGATTTTCCCCTTGGTCATAGGGTACTCCGTGGACTCGCAGGTCTGCAGCAATGCTGGCGTTGGCCTGTGTAGCCACCTGTGCCTCCACTTCGCCAAGACGACCGGCAAGATGGTGAGCTTCTTGGGCATTGGCCTCCAACAGCAACATCCGTGTCTTCAGCTGCTCTATCCCGGCGACGTCTTTTCTAGCTGGAGCACCCTTTGAGTGAGTTTTTCTATCGTCTCACTCATCACATTTTCGTCCAGCTTATGCAATATTCGGTTCTCAGAAGTTTGAACCGCTGCGGTTATAGCGGCTGAAATGCTAACTGTTAGTTCAGCCAACTTGATCTCGATTATATCGAGCAACTTTGGACACGGTGCATCGGAAAGCCGATCCTTTTTTAGGTCTGTGGACGTTGCTTTGCGCTGTAATTTGGGTGCTGGAGCCATTTGAGTGGGTGTGGCAAAATAAGGTTTGTCTTTGGTGCGCTTCCTTGTTCCCGTCGATTTGAGTGTTTTTGTGTTTCTTTTTGGAGTTTCTTTTTGAAGTTTCTTTTTGGAGTGTGAAACTTTGAGGGTTTTTATTTCTTGTAAACTAAAAAAACCCTAAACTATTTTTACAGTGTTTTCACCAATGTTTTTGTCAATTTACATAAAAAACTGCGTATACCTTTCAGTGAGATTATTGGAGATTTATTTAACTTTCAGGGAGCGGTTGAAAAATACGTCTTTCTTTCTGTGCGTCTTCTCACAATAATTTGTTGGCGAATTATAACTTAGTTCACTTTTGACAACAATATTGTATATTTCTAACTCCACCAATGGTTAAAACGCAAATGAATAACACTCACTCCGATTATTTGTTAATAGAAAGAAATAAGATAGACACCTTTTTGACGCAGGTTTTTGTTGATCGTACTTTTTTCAACGACAATTTGTCAGCAATATTTATCAGATATTCTTCGAATTGTCAATACTTTTGTATTTGATGCGACTTCATGCGAATTCAAAGGCCCTGGTTAACAAAATAGGTGCGCTGCGACAAAAATTGACATGTAGTTCCGCCTATGAAAGGGGTCTTTTCATTGAGCCTTTTTTCGATTTTTTTTAAAGCTTGGGTAGTTGTGAATATGCTCCTAAAAGGATTTTTAGAAATTTGAAATACTTTAGAAGATACAGCCCTTTTTGTGAAAAATGAGCTTACGCGTTTATCTCGAAACCACGTTTTTCGAACTGGCGGCCATGATATCTCCAGTTCAACTGAACCGATTTTCATGAAACGAAGTGGAATCGACGCAGAATTGCTCTCACTCATCATTCTCCGGTGAGAGAAGACCATAATTTAAACACAATTTTTACTATTTTTTTTTACACTAAACTACAAAAAAAAACCCGAAATTGAAATTATTTTTTTTTTAATTTCCGCCATTTTGTCAAAAAAGTCACAAAATTATGGTCGACATTCACCCGAGAATTACATCTGATTATAACCCCGTTTTTTTCAATTGAGACGCTCCGGAGACCCGGAAGTCTCATTACTTTTTGAATAGCCCTCGTATCGAGGCAAAAAAAAATTTTTATTTACTTTGAACCTTTTGTAATTCAAAAAATAATAAAGTTTTTAATTATTCTTTGCGTTTTAAATAAGAATTTTTTTTAAAAAGGGTCCAAACAACGGATTTTGAATAAGAAGACCCCCTTAAAGGGAACATTTACGAAACCAAAGTACTAACGAAATTTGAAAAACATTTCCAAACCTTGTCTAAATAACTTTATAAATAAAAAGAACTTTTACACCTATTGACTTATAAGCAGCCAAAGGATTGCAAGTAATAATTACAGAAATCAAACCCTTATTAAAAAAAAGCCGCAACCACTTTATTTTGTTAAGATAAATATCCAAAACACTTTAATATTCTTTACAAAAACATAAATAAGCAAGAATTTACATGAATTAACATAAATTACGTTGCAAATGGCATTAAAAACAAATAAAAACAATGGCAAAAACAGGGCAAACCAATTAAATAAGGCTTAAAATATTTAATAAACTCCATTGATTTTCCATCTGGCTTTTAAGTAATTCGAGTTTATAGGCTCGACCACTATATACAATAGACAAACGTCCAAAAGAACAAATTAAAGACCAGGAATGCCAGTGGAAAAACCTAGCCCGACTATCGATCCACATCGCGATTTCCTGCGGAGTCAATGTGGTTCAGCCACTCAAATCAATCTTCTCCGCGGTGTCAGCTCCATTTTCATCCGGATGATTGTTGTTGGTACATCCCTGAGATGTGGTCGACGTGGCACTAAGGGTTCCAATGGATTTGGCCGTGCTCATTGCTCCAAAAGCAGTCTCGACAAATTCGACATCGAGCTTCCGCTGGGCAGATCTCGGATTTTGCTCCTGCTGGCCCAGGAATTGACCCTCCTTAATTGTGGTAATGGGCAGGTTGACTGTTAAGTAATTATTAAACCCTGGGCCACTGCCCAGTGAGACTGTATCCCCGGCTCTCTGGACAACTGTGCCCGAAAAGGAACGCGATCTGGCATGAGTGCTGCGACGCCTCCGCAGATTCGGCGACAGAGTGGACTTGAGGATGTGTTTGCTATTGAGCTTCTTCACCGGCACACTGTTCTTTCGCCGCCAAATGGTGTTGACAAAGGCGAATTCCACCATGCTGCCAAATATAAAAATGATGCAGCCCAGGAACCACACCTCCGTACCTTGAAAAACCTCACCTTTGGCAGGGTTTTGCCGTGGGCCGAGGCCAGTGTGATAAAGGTCAAGAGAGTGCTAGCTCCTAGCGCATTTCTTGGCTGCGCCTGATCCGCCTGCAGCCAGAAGGAGACCCAGGATATGGACACAATAAGCATAGAGGGCAGAAAGTAGTCCATTTAAAAAAATCCCACCACCCGGGTGAGGTTTACCGTGAAGCTGAGGGAGCTATAATTTCCAGCGAAAGCTCCATGCCTCAAATCACTGAGATCCGCATTGATTACCGTCTCATTCGACCAGTAGCGCTGCAGAACAAACTCGGTCGATGGAGGGCAGGGTCGTGTAGCACCAGTTCTGATGTATTGTACATCCAGCTCTCCAACACCGTGGAGCAGTGCTGCTTGTCAAAGGGGAACTTCTTGAGATTTAACCAGCAGTAGAGCGTGGCCTTGATGAGATTCAAGACGATGACGATGCCGTCGGGGGAGATGAAGGTGAGGATGTCCTTTACGTAGGGCCCAAAATGCTGGAGTCCCGAAATATGTGGGGCATCAAGAGGGAGTCGTGCAGCTGCTGCTCGGCCAGAATCGGCTGCTTTCTCTTGGGACTCACGCCACGAAAATTAAGGCGAGGATCCAAATAGCGCATTTGCAGTAAAGCATAGATATTGAATTGCAGATCGTGCGCCTCGAGATTCTGCATAAAGTAGATATATGCACGCATATAGACATCAACGGGCAAGCGCTGGCCGCTGTCCGAAAAGGTCACCGGGCGCTCCAAGCGATCGTAACTGTGTCTGCGACAAGATGTCGCCATTGCCAGTGTCGGACAGTCGTCGTCCACGATTCCGGCAAACACCGTTGGCAGCAGCATAAAACAATTGAGAATGATTTTGATTAGCAACCAATCCATGGCTGATCGAACAATTTAAGGCGAAAAGAAGGGAAAACGAAAAAATAATCCCACGCGAGTGAACTGTAACGGTAAGTGCAAAATGCACTCCTTAAGCCTTTAGTAATAATTAAGTGCACCAGATGAAAAAGTAGTTGTTTTTATTGCATTGAAGGATTAGCGTGGAAGAACCACACAAACGAAAGGGTCCTGTACATTACACACATTGCAAGGAGGATACACACCATAAGATACTGCAAACTTCGGTCAGTCTGCGAAGCCTGAGAGTATATAGAAGACTATCTGAAAAGTTACATTCAGATAGCTTCAAAATTGAGGGATAACTTTTCGTAGAAACGGACAGACAAACAGACAGACAGACGGACGCACATGGCTAGATCGACTCGGCTGTTGATGCTGATTAAGAATATATACACTTTATAGGGTCGGAGATGACTCCTTTACTGCTTTGCAAACATCGACATGTAATTATAATACCCTGTAAGGGTATAAAAATTAAATAAAGGTGAGATAGTTTGCATTTTTAAAAAGTAGTTATAATGACTTACTACTTAAGCTAAAGACAATTTTTTTTAGTTACAAAATTTCGCCGTAAAATTACGTAGCTTTTTGAAAGGAACGGTTTATTTTTCAATACTATAGCTTGTAGGCCTAATTTATCAAGACTACGTAAAATTTTCCAACCAATAGCATTCAAATTAATCATCGCCACCGCTTTTACTGGCGTGTTGTCTTATTTGCTCGTCACTTAGACGTCAGCGTGGCGAGCTTCGCGATCGCTTTAATTACTTGGTCGACCCATATTAATGTAATCCTTCCAGACTGTTTTTTTTATTCGTTGCACATTTATATGGCTAACACCAAAATTGACCTTTTTTTTGAACTAAGTATTTTACCATTTAAATTTTACTTTTTAAGCTTGTTTACAAAAAAACATTTGTTTGGTGTGACTCTTTTGATGTCTTTTCTTTAAATTCTTTGGTCGGAGAAAAAATATAGCGATTATGATGTAACAATTGTTACAGCAGGGTTTTCTTGTGTGTGTACCAGGTTTAAAGATAAAAAAAGCTTGGGAACTAAAATAAAAAACTTTCACACAAAGAATGCCAAACTGTAATATCTGACTTTCTTAACATTTTGCTTTAACAGTTTGTTTCTCCTATTATAAAATGGATTCCAATTTTCAAGAAACATAGTGTATGAACCTACCAACAAAACAAAACTACGATTTTAAGCATGCATAAACTAGAACAGAAGACACACCCTTTAAAGTTAAGTACTTCCTATATTGGAGGCAGCCAGAGTCTCAATATAGCAGAGCTCGCTTAAAACGTTAAATGTATTGATCATTAAAATTGTTTTCGCAGAGAGAATGACAAAAAAATCTCGCAAACGTTGTTGTTTTTTGGCCTTAAACGGAGAGGCCGAAATCAAATAAATTTGAGAGCGGGCGGGATAGGAATTCACTCTTTCGCTTCTGAATGAAACAAGAACAAGAGAGAAAGATGAAGCAATCGTTTGTGTTCGTGCGTGAATTCACAACTACTAACTACTATCACTACTAACTACTATCCTACAAATTAAGTTAAACAACCCTGCAGTACCAAAACTCATCAATAGGTCAAATTCATTAACGATTCATCAACAGCCGAAGTCGATATCGACCGAGCTGACGCTCTCTTTCGGCCTTCGGGTCAAACCCGACTCTCTCGCGCTCTCATTTTTCTCTTGTACAGTAATTGTTGCTGAAAGAATGATTACAAGTTGATAAATTTTGTTGATGAAAAGATGATGATAAAAAGGTCAAAATTAATGTCTTTCATCAACATAGAGCGGCGTTTAGGTAGTCCCTCTCGCTCGCACTCTCCCTCTCTCAACAGTATTTTACGGGTCCGTGTGGAACAACTATTAGAGAACCCGTTTTTCTAGCTCAGTGTTCCTTTTGTTATTCTAAGAAGCTCGTGTCTGTTCTCGCGATTGTCAATTGCGTTTTAGTGAAAAATCTAGAAGCAGAATCCAATTTTAAAGGAAAATAAAGTTTAAATTACAATAAACATTTATTAGGTGTTCCTAAGTATTAACATGATTGTGGGATCCGGTAGGGTTCGTGAAGTGGATAGGGTTACCAGAAGTGGTCACCTCTATTAGTCTCTGACTCTCTACTTTAAAAGTACTAATAAAGGAAGTAATTCAGAGTGCAAGAAAAGTCTGGCAACTCTTCGCAAGTCAGTCGCCGCCAGAATCTCGTCTCGATCACACACGTTTTTCGCACAGAACAATCTTTGTTAAATTAAGTTACAAGTTATAATTTGAATGGAATAAACAATATCCTAATTTAAAGTCGGTGTTACTACTTTAATATAAAAGAGGACACTGCATTTTTGGGGGCTCAACCGGGATATTTGCCTACCATTCAACAGCTTGGGCCTTAAGTTGTAGATTTCACACGAGAGAAATACTAAGCAAAAACTTGTGAAGTGCAGAGGACAATCTGGAAGAGGCAGCGGTACAGTTGCAAAGTAGCAGCGTGGCGGCTGGAAGGCAGAGAAGCAGCGGATTGGCTGGAGAAAAGCGAGAACTGAAAAGATATTGGAGCTGGTGGCGTTAGCGGAGCGTGCGGGCAAGAACGTGTTGGCCAGGGTCGGAACACGGAATTGGAGGCAGACGTCGACGGCCAGGTGACTCCGATTGAGTTGAACCTCGAAGCAGCAGCAAAGCAGGCTGGAGAAAGCAGAAAAGCACCGGATAGGGCTGGAGAAAAGCAGAAGGCAGAGCGAACAGACAAGAAGAAGGCTGAAGAATATAGACAAGCAGCATTTTTGAAACAGACAAGCAGACGAAGCACAGGAGCAGATCAAGCTAAATATCAGGAGGTGGACAAGCAGCGAAGCAGTTAAGAGAAGATCAGAGTGGGTGCAGCAGAGCATCATCGGTGCGAACATTACCTTGTTGGCCAGAGCGAAGGCACGTGGTTTTGCGATCAGACAAAGCAGATTCCAATTGGAGGCGTAGCAAGTAGCTGTGTGCTTGCAGAAGAGGAAGAAGGACGAGAAGAGACGCCACAGGGAGCAGTAAACGCGAAAAGAAAAGAGACAGCAAGAGACGAAACAGGGTTGTCACAGAGCTGTTGGTTTGCTTACAAATTTATCGAAAAGAAATTAGAGTTAAAATACTATTTTGTCATCATATTAACTGTAATTTTTAGCAGGTATTATTTGTATAATGGAGAGTGGCGAAATTTTGGCGTTGCGAGTGGATGACTTACGACAGAAGTTGTCAGAGCTGCAGTTGGATACGACTGGATTGAAAGCGGAATTACAAGAACGGTTGCTAACTCATTATGGTTTGATGGATGAGGGTGAGTCAGAGACTGAGGGTGAGGCTGCAGATTTTAGATCAACCTCTTCCACTCCAACCATCCACCGTAACAGAGCAGGTAGAGAACATAGCCAGTTAGCGCAGGGACAGTCTAGATCATGGTTTACGCTGAAAGATGTTGAAGGGAGCGTGTCCCAGTTTTCCGGCTCAAGTGCACCTAATATTGATTTGTGGATAGAAGAATTGGAGGATTGTGCGGCTACTGTAGAATGGAGCCCGTTGCAGCAGTTTGTGTACGCAAAGCAATTACTTTG
>VNJS01012116.1:0-10470 GCA_008042575.1 Drosophila watanabei | reverse complement strand
GAAAATGTTCAGATAGCCGCTGACCGAGGGCGTCCGCCAAGTGCACACCGCGAGGCAGAGGAGCAGTGGGAGGATCGGCGGATGGCGGCCCATGGTGATGGCTGTGCTTAGTGGGTTCCTAGAGGAGTCAATGAATTGTCAGAGCATGTGTCGCCCAGGGTGACGAGCATTTCCACAGTCCCACTTCCTGCCGATCCCTGCTCTGTGACTCTGTGACAGCCAATCTCAATGTGTGGCCATTGATGCGTGTCCTTGGGTGGGAGTTCGTGCGTGGGTGGAGTCTCTTCCGAGTGGAGTTTTCCCGCTGCTGCTGATTTGAATTGGACCTGCTTTTGGTGATGGTTGTCAGCTGCTGGTGCCACAAACAGAGCGCTCTCCGAGAAGCGTTAAAATCAAATTCCAACTGCTAACTGTTCCGGCTGGGGAACGGAGGGAGTTCTGTCTACCAAATTTGGGAACTCTTCAGCCTCGGCTTCCGGCTCTTCCCCTCTGTCCAGGCTCTTTTGGAGCAACTTTTGCAGTTTTGTTTTGCTGCGGTTGTCGCCGCTCTTCCCCTGCTGGAGTTGTGCTGGTGCCTCCGCTTCCTCCGGCCTCATGCATCGGTGTGTCCGTATTTGGCCCAGACTGGTTTGGTTGGCTTTTATTGGCTGAGCTCCTGTCAACTTCACCCTGGTCTCTCCACCCCTCTCCTCTCTCGTGTGTTGTTTTGCGGCTATCGCTTGTCACTTTGTCCACGTCTGGTCACTGGCTCCTCCTCACTCCTAGCTCTTTCCTTTCCTGATTCTCCTCGTTAAAGTCCAGATCCTGTTGAATAGAAAGTGATTTAGTTTAGTGCAAATCAGGCTGTAAAAAACGGAAGCCGACAAAGTCACCCATTGGTGTATTTGGGGATTAGGAGGAGTCCTTGCACGGAGTGTGTTGTGTGGCTCAGTGGAACAAACAATTTGTAAAGGCTAAATAAAAAGTTTCGCCCATGCAAAAGTAATTAGAAAGTTGCCGGAAGATGAACAGCTCAGGGGTGCCCAGACAGATCCATCCAAGCCTCCGTCAGGACTCACTTACGTCACACACGACCCGAGTTGGTGGTGGTAAGCTGTGCTTTAATAAATTCGAGGTAATATTTATGTGTTTGTTTGGCATAAATTATGAACTGGAAAAGGGGCAACTTTCGGTCTCGCAATGTTTGTGGTTCAAGTGGTTCCAGTGGTTCAGGTGGTTAGCCACCGTCCCCGCTCCACTCCCCGCCATTGTTGTTTGGTCTACGTGTTTATTCAGCTGCTCCATCCTTGCCCCGCATCCTGACTGGTTGCGTGTGCAGGTAACTCGAAAGGAATTCCAAGTGCAGCGGGGATCAGGGAGGGCTAAGAGGGGAATGGATAGAGTGCAGTGGGGAAGGGTCTTGTAGGCATGGCAATGGAACCGGGACAGTCGAGTGCTCCCAAAATGAAATAGTTGGCAAGAAGCGGCCGAAACTGCTCCAGTCTTCATGGTAATCTCCTTCTCCATTTTCCATTTTCCTTCTTTTTTAACCCATTCTCTTCTCGCTCTTCCCATTTTCCAGCCGCAATAAAAATCGAAATCAGAAAAGTTTGTTGCATCCGCTTTTCGATTTATCTTTTTTGGCTTCGAGCTTTTTTGGAATTTTAAAGTTTAAGCAACGGCAGATAGTTTTCTTAGTCGCTCAGGAATGCTGCGGTCTTTTTAATTAAACTTATCTGCGACCAAGGAGAGGCCCCACTTGATTAACGGCCAGATCAGCGGCATCTGTAAAGCAATCTTCCACTTCTGCCCCATCATCACCACCTCCATCATCGCCAAAAGGAGGAAGAGCAGGACGACTGCTGACATGGCCCTCGCATCCTTCGGCATTCGGAGTCATTCAGCGGATGCATTAATAATTCAAAGGACAAATAAACGAATGGCAATGTGTGTGTGCTCGCTTGGCTGCTTGTTTTCAGAGGGGAATCGCTGTAACTGATTTAAATGGAGCAGCAGACAAACAGCCAGGAGGGAGCGCCTGTGGCAGGAGGTGAAGTAATAATAACAAGTGGAGAAGGAAGTCTAGCAAGGAGCTATCCATTCAGGGCAGTCATCATCTTAGTCGATAGCATATTAACTACATCAACTCAATCATAATCAGGCGGAGGAGCAGAGCCCAGAACTGGGTAAACTTACCGGGGGAAAATGAAGTTTCCCCAGAGAATTTTCCGCTTAGTCACACGCATCATCTGTCAGACTGTTACGCCTCCGAGTCCCGTCCCGAGTCCCGAGTCCCGGCTCCCGACTCCAACTCCCCCGGCAAGTGACAAATTGAGCAGTTGGCATTGTCTCCGGAACCGAAAGGAGCTGATGAGATGTGATGCCGCCGCCAGGAGATGAGCAGAAGATGAGCCCAGAATGAATGGGTGGAATGGAGGGGGACAAACTTTTCAATTACTTGCAAGGAGCAGGACTCCGAAGGCGGAGTCTGAGCAGTAATGAATAATAATCTGTTCTCCCTGTGGCCCCCGGCCCCGGCTCCGCTACATCATTAGAGGCAATCCTTGGAGAGACACGTTCCCTGGCTTTTCCTTGAACAGTCTCAGGCTGGCACAATATTTACTCTGCTCCAGCTCCTGCTGAGCTTGCTCGGGGTCGTTCTCCGGGTCGGTCATTCTCCTGCAATTAAAAGGACATCGATGTTCTGCCCTGTGGCCTCCGCCTCGTTTCAATTACAAAGTGGCTTTCATTTCTAATTGAATCGTGAGCTGGCCTCCGATTCCGACTCCGAATCGTACTTTATGCCGGCGCTGAGCACTCTATTTTGTTTGCCTTTAGTTTTCCTTGTTGACCAACTCAAATTGCTGCCAACAGGTCATGAACTCTGATTGGGTTAATGTTTATTTGATATTAAGTGCGGGGCACTTGGAGAAGTCTGGATTTAAAGGGAGTTTTAGCATAATTACGAGTTGAGAACTCTTTAATATTTGTTTGTATTAAATAAATAAATTCCCTGCTGTTTTATATAAAATATGGACACTTATTTTTCTGGTTGAATGCACTTCAATGGCAATTCATTCATTGATAACATTTTAAAATATTATAGAACCCCAACCCTGGCCGTGATAGAAATCTCATTCAGTAAAAACAAGCTGTGCTTTGCTGTTGCACTGCCCAACGCCAACACCTAACAAAAATTAATTGTCTGAACAAATTAGCTGGGGGAACAACAAAAATATACATTTTCCCCCGCTTTCCACGCCACCAGGCAGGCATTTGCAATCATTTTCCATTTACAGGGACAACAAAAGCGAATGTCGCTCGTTATTTTTAATCAGCTATCAAAATTTATTGCTGAAAATTTGTCTGTCGGTGCTCGGTGCTCGGTGCTCGTGGCTCGTGGCTCGGTGCTTGGCCAGTGGGCAGGTGTTATTTCGGCCAGGGTCCGTTCGCATTACAGGTTCATTAAAATCGGGGCCCAGCGAAATATTTTACGCGAATTTAATAAACTCGGGGAATTGGGCAGAGGCATTAAAGCTAATGTTTCCATTTTCTGATAGGAGATGTGTTAGTTATGCGTCGCATTTGGGGATGTGTCCTGGCTATCTGCGTGGCCAGCATGAATATTTAATGGGAAACCAGGCCAAAGGACTCGATGCGATTGTATCGCAACGGAGAGAGGATGTTTTTTTTCATACAAAATGTGGCATAATCATTGATTTATGACGAACCAGGCAAAGTTTTCCTCCTTTTTTAGTGGTGCTAAAAAAGAGGCAGCCGTCAGACGCTGAACCTTTGAGAACCTTGACTAATCTGGCCATATTTTGCTCTAGAGTCCGGACCTCTAAGGCTGAAATCTCAGCATACAGTTAAGGACCCGACATAATTCAAGTGGCCGGATTATTGTTCCGTTGCCGTCGCCGGATCCTTGGCTGTTGTTATGCCGAAAGCACTTAGTGGTCATTCAATCAACGAGCCACTAAGTGAAGAAAGTGGACTTGGACCCTTCGATAGGGGGAGGGTATCCGCCGCCGCTGTAAAGTGTTCGAGCGGAACATCAAATTTGCATAATATTCTTTTATGGCTTACGCTTTGCGGTCGCAGAGGGGAAGGAAACTTGAGAAGGGCGCAGAGTGGGGCCTGTTTTGAGGGTTCGCTCGCTGGCTGGCATTTATTGAGTGGCTCTTAATCCCTGGCATATTTCAATTAGTGTCAACTTTTTGATTTTATGTAAACACAAGTGGGGCCCCTACTCCCTCCATATAAGGGATGCCCTTCCCCTTCACTCTGCTGTTATTCTAATCAGAGCAGGGCACACACACACCCTCGAATTACATACCGACACATGAGTGCTGGTCACGCAATCCTGCGGTTGGGCGCCTGTGTGAGGGTTACAGCACCACACGGCGTATGTGTGATTTTTGTGTGGTCGAAGGCCTCGATTGCAGCCATTTGCGGCTAAGGTCAAAGGATTATATATTTTGCGAATCGCTTGAAGGCATGCAGATGTTCTTGATTTTAAGTTTAAGCTTGTGTATATTCCAAACTAAAGACTATTCACAGAATAATCAAGCAAGGATATACGAGAAACAACTGAGAGAGGTACAGGATTTATTTAAGCTTTGAATATTTCTCTAAAAATAAACAACGAGAAGCTGAAGTATTTCTATGAATATTTCCAGCAGATGAGAGTACATTTTTCAGCAGAAAGTCCTTGGCTTTTATTTTGTATAACAATGAATATGTAACTCAGTAAGTGAAGGGCTTAACAATAACAACGGTTGAGTTACATTTTAAAGTTTCTGCATTTATATTTCTGGTATTTGATTTAATATTTATACTCTTAACTAAAGGTGTACTTGAATTTGTATATCTGAATATTAAAACCCTCTTAAAGGTTTAAACTGAAATCCTTTCCTTTCCGTATTACATACATACATACTTCGTTTAGATGACAATCCTGCCTCCCCTTTTAAGTAGACCACTATTGCATTATAGAGTGCAAATATTTGCCAAGTTTCCCATCTCATATCAGCCTGTAAAAGGATATGTGGAGAGGTGTCAGGGTGCTCCGGCAACCCTTTGCCGAAGCAATCAACTCAAACTGCTGACAAGTAATGCGGGAACAACTCGCTGGCATTTCTCGATGGGGATTCCCATATCAAAGGTGTTTCATTACACAAAAGTAAACGACATCTGGCATCTGACCCGCCGCTACCTTCGTCAGCGAACACCTTTCCTCCGGGCATTTACAGCACTTTCAGCGCAAAGGTGGCTTTAAGGTGGCCCGACATGGACGTGAACACGGGAAGCACGGATGTTGTCAAAGGTCCGGAAGCCAAGCCCATCTCCGAACAGACCACAGGCTCGTCAGCCGCCGGTCGTCCGACTGTCGTTTGTTTACATAACATCAGGCAGGAGTCGGGTCGGAGGAGACCGGAAGCCGAAAGGTATTCCGATGGCTACTCCGACTCCTGTGTGGGCACATGCGCAGTGTCTGGGAGCCGTGTCCGGTCCCGTCCTGTCTGCAACTGTTGCTTCCTTTTTCCCTGATTGCACTGGCAACTGACACTAATCCAATCTGGTCGAATCAGCAGCGGAACGAGGCGGCAGGGCGGAAAGGGAGTCGCCTGTCCAGTCCCAATTGGTGCCACTAATTGCGAGCAGTGCACAAAGGCGCCGCGGCGCCAATGGATTTAATTTGCAGTCTCGCAAATTGCACAACTTGGTTAAAACAATTGTCGGCAGTTGAGTTCGGTAAATGCCGGTCGAAGGGAGAATTCAATTACACTTGGCAGACTGTCAAAGCAATAAAAAGTTATCGAAGCGAAACAGTTGGACATGATCCCGAGAATCCTTCAAAAAGTAATCAAATTTTAAGAGCTTTTCCGTGAGCACGTGCCTCTAAAGGAGGCCATTAAACCGTCACCAATTGACTGTGATAAAGCCGCGCTTTTTTGGGGGTAAAGTACAGGAACATCGACCGATAACAGACCGCTAATCCCCCAGACATGAACTTATCAGCGAAGCAAACACACATCCCCATAACCCTTACCATTCCCATTTCAACTTTCAACCCCTTTCCCCCAACAAAACTTCACACAGATTTATCCCGTAATGAGTTTAAGAAAAAACATCCAAGAAGAAAAGGGAAAAGTTGCAACCCTCGATGCAGCAATGACAGTCTAAGGAACACAATAAGCAGCCACAGAAAAAGTGTAAGAGCACTAAATAGTTGCAGGACTTGCAGGAAGCGGGATAAGCCGGAGAAAAAGCGACAGCAAAGTGCTAAAGTTCACACCAATCCCCCGCCAGGGAACAAGGAGAAAGGGTGCAAAAAGGATAATAAAGCGGAAGAAAGAACAAATATGCGTTGATCTGTGGCAAGGACTTAACAATGGACATATATAACATAAAGTAGAGAGAAAAAAAATAATCAAATTGCAATAAAAGGAAGCAAAACGAGGGAGAACCAAGGGAAATGGAATCCCCCCTAATGCGGCAAGTAAACAAAATGGGCACGTGACCAGAACTCACAGAGGGATGGACACACTCAAGGATGTGGCGAAAGTTGCCGACTTGCCAACAAATTGCCGCACGAAAGTAATCCTGACAGCCTGCAGATTGTTGCGCCATCATAAAGCCCAGTAGGAGACTCGGCGCCAGGAGCCGAGAATAAGGAAGCACTTCTTCGGCAGTCGGACAGCCAGACATGTGGGGGGAGAGGCTGGCACATTGTGCATTATTCTCACCAGAAATGACCAGCACTGGCCGTCATTCCCTCACATCCTTGAGACTCGAGAATGCAACTGCAGCACTCTTGAATGGCTGTCAAATCAAACATCCTGCGGAGCTATCTGGAGAGGAAATGGCGAGGCTCAGATGAGAGATGCGAGTGCGGCATGGCCATCTTTCATTTCCGCTGTGAAGCTGCCACATGGAGCTGCCACATTTTCTGAACCATTTAAGGACTGCTATCAAGATTTTCTTTTAAGTAAATCGAAGCACTTGAAATAAGAACAATAAATAAAACGTGTCTTTGGTTCAATGTTCTCCTTATCAAAATTGCTTTTTAATTGTTATCGAATCAGTTGGAAGTTCCTTTCAGACTTTTTGAGGATTTCCTATCTAAAGAAAGGGAATTCTGAGTAGAATTTTCCGTCATTTGGTGATAGTTCAGTTTTATGGGCCGATGCCAGTAGAACTTATCATCTCGAAAGGACACCGATACCCTACCGGTAGACGACCATGTACCGACTATCATTCCGTTCGTCTGGCAACCCAAGTCCTCGGCCAGCTAATGTACGATGGTCTTCTGCAGGGTCTTCATAGGAGATAAGCTTGCGGAGTTTACGCTGGGAAGGGGGTGCCTCGAGCGGGATAACGTTATAATTCAGCTCGGAAAGGATGCGCGGCTTCCTGTGGATCACGTGGCTAAAGGATTTTCCCGGAATATCTGGCTGAGAGTCTGGTTAAATAGTAAGCTTTTGGACTAGTCTCTAAACTAACAGGAGTGATATTCACAGCATAACCCAGTTGCTTTCCCAGTTGCTCGACCGACATTATTGAATACTTCTGCACTTTGACTCAGTTTCAAGAGCTGCCAGCCTTGAAAGTTTCTGAGAATTCAAAAGTCAGAGCAAATTCCTGACAACCAACTAGAGAAATTCCCACTCAGCAAAGTTGCAATTTGAATTTAATAGAGAACTTTCTCCAGCTCGAGCAGAATTGGGTTAATTTTCAGCAACAGACAGCGTAGAATGACAGCACACAGAGTTCCCAGAGGGACGTGCCAGTTTCTGCAGAAGAGTTGAGTTGAGAAGGTGACAACCCACAAAATAGTGTTGGGATATTGATTTCTGATTTGCAAAAATTTTAAAGTCCCTGAATGGTGGGCTCTCATATCTGTTGACCTTTTACCTTGTGCTATTATATATCGTTAACTATAAAATATAAAGAATTTTCGTTTGTAAACAACACAAAAAAATATTTAAACTGTGTGTGCTTTTAGTTTGGCTAACTCCTTACAGAGATCAAATAGTCAATAAAAAAAAAAACACGAAAACTTGGTTTGATTTTACTGAAGCGGTGTCTTAAAATTTTCAAGAACGATTCTTGGACAAAACTTTCCAAAACTTTCTTGATTCAAGCATGAAAATTATTATTTTGCCTCTCCCTTTAAAGTTGTATGTATTTATATGCATTTTATTTATTTTATTTTATTTGCACTATTCACAAACGAACGTGATTTAATAACATTTGTTGCTCTATAATTACAGGATTAAAAAAGTCGCTAACAACAAAGTTAAAAAAAAACGGAATTTAATAGTTTTCGGTACTACGACTCTAAGGTCGGCCCACTTAGGATTCATTCCATTCTTTTTATACCCTTGCAGGGTATTATTATTTCAGTCAGAAGTTTGCAACGCAATGAGAAATCATCTCCGACCCAATTGTTAAATTTTATTTGAAGCTAAGTCGAGATTGGATCAAGAATTTTTGGGATCGAAAAAGTTAGCGTGTTCATACTAAAACTAAGCAAATCCAAACTTGGCCCAAAAATTGTGAATACTTGGGCTTAAATTTGGCGACAATATCCCTATTTGTTTTTTTTTTTGTCAGATCTTTTGATTGTTTTCTATTTTTCTTGGGTGTGTGCAATTGTTTAATGCATGGTAAATTAATTTGTCATACAGTTTAAAATTCTATTTTTTAATTAAAGCCGCGAAAAATATTGCAAAATGCCAGATGCATTTTTAGGACACAAAACTAAATAATTCGTAAGCAACTTTATGGCTAAATTCCACACCAATCGGAATATTATTATGGCCCTACCAGCAAAAAACAAAGTTTTAGGGCCCCGGAAAAGTCAGTCCAGGAAATTGCAGGCCGTTTTCTTATGCAAAGCAGGGCCTCCGGAGTGTCAGACTTTACGGAAAACTTTCATGAGGAGTCAAGGAGAGTCCGGGAGATGTGCCAACCACATGAGCAATGGACACCGAACATCGGCCAGGAGTTAGGAGTGAGCCAGGATCCCATTCACATCGAATGGAGAAGAAAAGGCAAACTTCTTTGCTGAAAGGTTTTATTGCTCCTAGCCGCCTGGATGTGTCTCCACTCCGAATTGGGAGCTTTAGCAGAATAAGGGATGAGGGATGATGGCGCTGGCCAGGATAAGGGAGCACCCGCCGCGAAATTGTACTAAAGTAAATGAAGCGTGACGCTTTGTTTTCCTTTGATTTAGTTTTATGAGTCTGCATCGGATGTAATTGAATTATGCAAGTTGGCGCCGTCGGCAGACGACTTTATTAGCATTCGATCGTAAAAGGGGAAAAGGGGAGCAAGGGGACGATGACACGGATGATGGAGAACTCCAGGAGGCTGGCGACAGCGACAGGATACAGGATACTCTGACAAGGTTACGCTTTTTAGCAGTGACATTTGAATTTCAGATGATTCCGCACAACTCGCGGTGAAATGAGTTGAAAAATATGAGGATGAAGCCGCGATAGGGGATACAGGATACGCGACACTCCTCCGAGCTACTGGAGCAGGCACATCCAGTGATAAGCAGCTCAATGAATGCAGGATGCGATGGCAACGGAATGGAATCCATAATGAAATGACAATTTGCAGGCGGACAAAGCGTTCCGCAGTCTAATTGACACCAATGGATGTCCGGGTGCAGGTCGGAGTGGGGAAATAAGAAATCGAAGCTGAAACTGGACTCCAGCTAGGGAAAAGCAACAAGTGATTGCTCTTATGGCAATCCAGGGTAAGAGACTAGAAATCGATTTGTCAACTGCCTCAGAGCATTAGCGACGGGTTCTGTTTCGATACTGTAAGCCAATAATTAATATGTGAGTCGCCATGGCGCCAGGATAACCCCCTGCGGATGTCCTAGCAGGTAGAGGGGGCAATCTGTCAGACCAGTGCGGGATTCGTTTGTCAAAAATGCAGAGCTGGAGAGGCACTGCATCCCATAACTGACAGGGGCTGCCAGCATCCGATTACAGTTTCATGAACACTCGGATGCGGAGGCAAGGTGGAGCTGGGAGGAGGAGGGCAGATGCAGGACTGAAATCAATGACAAACTGAAATCAAAAGCTGTCCTTTTCCCTTTTCCCTCATTCTGTTTGCCGCAATCGGAGAAGTGCAAGGACACTGCGACTGAGAGTGGCTTCTGTCCTGTCGGTTTGGGTTGTGCTATGTCCGACAAGGACTAAGCTGTATCAGGCGATCCAGGAAAGTGGCATTGGTGACTCACGCATCGCCACGCAGGCTTACATCTGCCGGATGATATCGTAATTCGCACCCACAGGAGAGAGGAGGAGGAGGTGGTCATCGATTGCTGCAGTCATCAGCGAGGGAACAATGCACTTAACCAGACCAGGAGGAGGTGAAATCGACACTGGCCTGCCTCACTTCTCAAGCTTCTCGGAAAAGTTCTCCTTCACGGAGAAAAGTTGCCTAAAAATGCTCACGTCCTCG
>VNJS01012112.1:0-15507 GCA_008042575.1 Drosophila watanabei | reverse complement strand
AACAAGAAAGGAAGCTAACTTCGGCACGCCGAAGTTTGTATACCCTTGCAGATTCCAATTGTATAAATTATAATCTATCCCAATATACATAATATAATATGAACTACTTTCATATACATACAATTTTAACAGTTTTACATATTTTACATTTTTTCACATTTTTACATGTGAAGTAAAATGTAATTTTTCTCCACGTTTACCGATCGTTTGTATGGCAGCTATATGATATAGTCGTCCGATTCTTATGAAATTTTCAGCAAAATTCTAAAAAAATATGAAATACTAGTATCTCAAAGTAGAAAAAATTATGTTGAAAACTGACAAAGCAATAATTTTTTTTCTGAAAATTTTACCACCGTTCCTATGGCAGCTATATGATATAGTAGTCCGATTTTTATAAAATTAAATCTAGAAATCTGAAACAATATAGAAAGCTCATAACCGAAAGTTGATCAAGATATGTTAAAAAACAGTGAAGTTATAATTTTTTTTCAACAAATTTACGGATCGGTTGTATGGCAGCTATATGATATAGTTGTCCGATCCGGCTCGTTCCGACTTATGTACGAGTGAGAGTATATAGAAGACTATCTACAAAGTTTCATTCAGATAGCTTTAAAACTGAGGGACTAGTTCGCGTATAATCGGACAGACGGACAGACGGACAGACGGACAGACGGACAGACGGACAGACGGACATGGCTAGATCGACTCGGCTGTTGATGCTGATCAAGAATATATATACTTTATAGGGTCGGAGATGACTCCTTCACTGCGTTGCAAACTTCTGACTGAAATTATAATACCCTGCAAGGGTATAAAAATCGATATATCACATCATATGAGTTTTTCCCTTCCGATATACTTTGCTAGAAAAGAGAAACTATCTTTCAAGTGTATGAAAATTTGCCTGTCGCTGCAGAAATTAAAGCCATGAAGGTCCTCTTCCAAGAGTAGGAAGTTGTTAGTTGCTGGCAACATGAGAAATAGCAGCAGCAGTAGCAACAGCAGCTGTAGCAGCAGCAGCACTAGCAGCAGCAGCAACTGCAACAGGAGCAGCAACCAACTTGTAGGACACTTGCTGTTCTCGAGTGCACGGCGTCCGTGTGCAATTATCGCCCGAAAAAATACTACAGGCCAGGAGGGCTCCTGCTGGTCACAGGTAAGCAGAAAATGGCAACGAGGAAATATAAAAAATAAAACTACTAGCAACGAATTCACCCAACATTATGTGCTCAAAATGTAAATGTCATTTGTGTGCCGGGCAACTACAAGTGTTGCAACATTTGAGAAATGTGTTTTGCCGGTGTTGCCAGCAGTGTCGCCAGTGAAGTGGCACCAGGACACATCCAGGACACGGTCCGCAGTCCACTTGCTCCCCGCACTCCATGAATAAATGTTAAAACACAATCGAGAGCCGTAAATTCTGGGCAGTCATCAGATGAAATAGGTGTAAGGCAAGGCGAGAGGGGAAGCAGGCGATGCATAAAGAGGCGAACACACAAAGGAGAAGAAAGGAAACGAGCAAATTCTATCCGGACTCCCTCCGGAGGGAACAATGGGACCCGTGAGGAGCCGAAGCCGTAGCCTGAGACAATGCAAAAGAGAAAACTCTAATTGGTATAATAAAATGTCATAAAGGGAAAGAGCAATGCAAGCCAGTCGCAGGAACCGATAATTCGCCAGGGACAATGGAAATAACTCCATTGATGATGTCCCCTGACGGACCGATTCCGATTGATTGCAGATAGTACATATATATATTGTTGATTGGAACCGATTAGACAGCTCGACACAACTGAGGTAATTGTACGCCGACGAGACAAAGAGATTTCAATCAATTAAAGATAATTTAACAACAGCTCAATTGTCTTCAACATCTTTACTTGACAGGACACACAAGAAATACGAGGCTTGGTTGGTTAGAGCTAAGTGCTATAGCAATTACTGTACCCTGTAAAGGGTGGGGTCTACAAGATGTTATTTTTTAAAAGGATTTCACATATAAAAATGGCTTTATTTTGAGGTTTTCCTTGTTGATTTATTTAACATTCAAGTGCTTCTTTAGGGGAAAACTTTTAGTAGCGAAGTATATACCCTGAAAATAGCAGGTATAAATACCAAAAGAGACAGAGGAGATTCCTCTAAACTGGCAGCAGCCACTAAAACGCTTAGCCACGCCCCCAAACCTCCCATATATCAACTGTCGATGGCTATAAAGCTTCGCATCTCCGCATCTGCTGGTGCTCTCTCTCTCCACTCCACTAAATTCCTTGCGTTGCCATTCCTTCAGCGCGCGCGAGTGTACAATCAACAAAATTAGTTTCATTTGGCCAAATGGCATGGCTTG
This sequence comes from Drosophila watanabei, assembly GCA_008042575.1. Lineage (NCBI taxonomy): Eukaryota > Metazoa > Arthropoda > Insecta > Diptera > Drosophilidae > Drosophila > Drosophila watanabei. Next base: position 13,157 of record VNJS01012112.1, on the reverse strand, counting down.
GCCAGGAGGAGCTGGAGCAGCTCCTCGACCCACATAACAGACTCACTCGGCTTAGATAAAAATTTCGGTGCGGGGTCACACGAGGCGACGGTGAGAAATTGCAGAGCTGCCTTAGAGTATACACACATTCAGATATATATAGTATATATACCTGTTTTTGATGGCTCACCTTCGCTTTTGATCTTCCCCAACTGCTGATAAATGATAAGATGCCACGGCTGCCGAAAGCTAAAGAAAAATGCTGCAAAGTGTAGAAAATGGCGCCGCAGGTGTGCTTCTCCGGCCCATCAGTTTCATCGGCTAACTTTAAGGAGGTCGGCCGCAAAGCAAATAATTAAAAACTGGGCCAAAAAAGGAGAAGGAAAATGTAATTCAAAGGAAGACATTGGAGCCCGGACAGAAGTAAGCCAATGCCAATTAGCGGGTAACGCAGAAAAAAAATACAAATAAAAAAGGTTGGGGTAAACTTCGCAATGTGTATGCACAGTCTGGTGTGTCCTGGAAGGGTGAGGGAACTGTCTGTCAACCTGCTGGCCATAAATAATGGCCAGCTGCTGGCCATTGCCGGCAATTTATAAATCTGTTTATTGTAACATCCTGCGAGTCGCGCCTGTAATTTATGTTTCTGGCTTCTAGTTAAGCCTTTTGCAAACTCAGCTAATGAGCGTCCGATTGCAGCTTGTGAAGGAGTGAAAGGAGCGTGGTGCCGGCGACAAAATCAGTTTATATGCAAAAGAGATTTTCCATATATTACGTATACGCCACGTTGCCCAGTCTCTCTCTTTCTCTTTTTGTTGGCGGCTTAAACTCATGGTTGCTGGTTGGTCGTGTTTACACAAAGTTTTCTGTTGGCTACGTTTTTGGTCAACTGACTGTCAATATTTTATTGGCATTTCGCTTTTTATATTGCACTTTGAACATGCATATATACATATGTATAAGGCCAAAGGATGCAAATACACGAAAAACCCACAAAAGAGAATATTCACAGTGCTAAAGATATGCGCAATTTAATATAAATTGCGAAAAATATATGAATAAAGTTGGGGAGTTTTATTTTTTTAAATAGCGTGATATATGTGATAAGTATTTTGTTTAACAAAATAATTATTTACTTATAGTCATTTTTATATGTATTTAACTGTTTACATTTAAGGTTGTTTTTTAATAATTCCAGATTATTTATCTTGACAAAATTCATTGTTTTACTTACAGATTTTCATAATGTATGTCTAATAATGGTGAGCGAATAATTATACCTTTATATAAAATTCATAAATATATAACAATTGTGCTATATATTTAATTTTCTTTTTTTTTATTACTAAACTCTGCAATTAGTTAAAGCAGTAAATGAGTACCAAATATCTACAAAATGAATAGAGGATCCTTTCTCTCTTCCCCCTTGAGCTTACCATATCCTTCCGTTTTGTGTTTTTTTCGTTCGCTCCCTAATTGTATATTTTTGTTTGTATTCAAATTAAATTAAACACGTCTCCTTCTCACTCTCATTTAACCCATTTCTTTACGAACCGTTTTCTATTTCGCGTACCCAGCACTCTCTGTCCAAATTTTTCCCGAATTTCCTTTCGGTTTGGCATTATCTTTTACCCCGTTTTCTACGTTGGGCAAGTGCATTGCCTAGGTCCTTCGTCCTTGCTTTCCATCAACACTCTCATCATTTCCTTTGTTTTGCTTTTGTGTGTTTTTGTGTTTTTTTTCTTTATTTTTTATTCAGACATGTCATTCAGTAGGGTTCTTCTTTATCACCCACCTAGCCACCCCCCCTTTAGTCGTACATTTTTTACGTCCTTTCATTGTCTTTTTTGAATGGTTAACAGGAGGAGGAAACAGAAAAAAAAAATAAGGGAAAAGGAACTGGAGCACTTTTATATGATGGTACCCCGGTTGCAGCTTCTGCTTTACATTGGCATACATATTTGCATTTTTTTGACTGCTTTACAACCCCTTAACCTCCCCAACTCGATTCCATTACTGTCGTATATACAGTGTATTTTTTTCCTGTTCCTGCTGCTTGTTTTAATTTCGTTTGCCAGCGTTTTATTCCTGTTATGGTCCTTTTTTTGTTTGGTTTTCGGGTATGGGCGGGGCCCTGATGACAGCTATGCGAAATTGCAACTCGAATTCTGCAACTCCACCCATCGCAGTTGCATTTCAATTGAATTGTCAGCGTTTTGCTGTGAAAAATGTGTCATAAAATGGAGCCTCGTTAGGGTGCCCATTTTTTTGGTGAATCCCCTTTTTTTTTTGAGGCCATAAAATGGTAAGATCTGGTTAAGCATTCAAATTGAAGTCTTAAAAATGTTCTTTTATGACAATCCCTACTAATCCGATTCGTTGAGGGCAATTTTAGAACTTTAATTTAATTTTTAAATCATAAAAACCTTGTTTTTAAAAATAAATCAAATACTACTTCACAATTTGTTATCTTAAAGTGTTTTGATTCATATTCGTTACTAACAAGATAGTACTAAAAAGCAGTTAAACATTATTTTCCCAGAAATTCTTGTTCAACAGTAAAAATTTTCCGAACTGTATTGGTTTTTTCAATATTTTATTCACGCTTTTTGTTGATGCCCCACAGACACACTCAATGCTCAATTAATTTATAATTTAAATGCACATTGTGCGGCTTAATTATGCTCGTTATGGAGTCATCGCTGCCATTGTTCGCAGCCTGTCATGAAAGTTGGTCGGATTGGTGTTACACCAGAAATAATTAATGTTTTCATTGCCGACACAACCAAGGGGGGCGGAAGAGAGGGGCGAGGTTTTATCTATTGGCCCTGCATTGGGCTGTCAGTTATTGGCCAAGTTTTTTGAACGGGCCATCGGCGGAAGTGGGGCGAAAACTTTCAAGCAATTGAACACCGACCAAACTTTCACACAAATCCCAAGTGCAGCTGTCAAATCTTCACCGAAAAATCGACAGCAAAATTTCTATTTCACAGATAGAGATAGAGACGGAAAGAGTGAGCAAAAAATAGCAACTGAAGTGTCAAGTTGAAATAAACTTTAAGACAGACTTGACATATTGCCAGTGGCTCGCTCCCAGTTCACAACATAATTTTCCATTAGTTGGATAACTAGCAAAGGACATGGAAGTCCAGCTAAGCCAAACTGACATTTGGTGGTTTTACTAGCGCTCTGGCTGCCTGCTTGCCTGCTGCCTGCCCGACACATAAATAAGTTAATAAGTGCCAGCTGAAATATGGTCAGGACTCTGGACCAGGTGCTGGCCGAGACGCAGACCACAGTCTAATCAGAGGAGGAGAGAGTAAGATAGCCTGCAGAGAAAGTGCCACATTTTTGGCAAATTGTAATTTCCACTTGCTCTCCAGCCAGCCAGTCAATTTCAGGTCTTTAAATTATGGATAAAATGACATTTTTCAGATTGATTGAGTTGCTCACAGGAGCTTGACTAGGCCTGGCTTAAATTAGAAAATATTAAAATCTTTAATTAGTAAGTTTTGCTAGTTTCACAAAGGAAATCTGGACAGAAATTAAATCTTTAAAAGGTAGATGCATTTATTAAACTACAACTTTAAAAATGATTTAAATTATGAAATGCTTATTAAAGAAACAAATTTAAAGGATTTTCTTTTATGTAACTTTAAACCTTAAATCATTCCTGTTAATAAAATCACAAGCTAGCTTTGTCTCAGGTCTCAGTTTAATAAATGGTCAAACAATCAATCACTTTTACTTAAATGACAAGGACATCTTAAAGGCAAACTTTAAGTGGCATGTGTAGAATGGAAATCATTTGGAAATTTCAAACAATTGTCAGTTGTAAAACAGTTATTCATGCACCGGAGCGGACATGGACAAAAGCCCCCAACGCCCCCTCGATCCGTCCCGCCCACACACGCATAAATCACGCCGGTATTTGTGCATTTCCGGTCAGCGCACGGATGTTCCGGTGATCAATTTTCAAATGCGCTGTGTCAGTCGAGTTCGCCCCGCATCCAGGCTCGGTGGCTCTGGTCAGATGTGTCTGTTTCGTATACCGGGGATGCAAAACCGGACAGGCTGGACAGCCTGGACAGCCTGGCAACTGCTCAACCTGTCGGTGGCTCCTCTCCTCATCCACTTGGCTGGGTTTTTGCGGTGCTGTCCGCCTCGAAAGTTGTGCGCTTGCTGAAAAATTCTCAAATACTCGCACAAATTGAAATACAAATTCACTGTTTTTGCATATTCGCCAGACAGGACGTTTGGATCCTAACTAACCTGCCCCTCCAGGTTTTTTTGTTTCTTCTGCCTTGCATGTTTCACGTGGCTTTTATTTGTGAATTTTAAGCACAGTTTTGTTTTTTTTTCCTCTCCTGTATTTTTTTGTATTTTATTTTGCTTGCAATTTGTGTGCTCTTGTATGTTACTTTCCTTTTTCCCCAGCTCTACCTCCTTTTCGATTCTCTGACTGTGCAATTTGTAGCCGGGAGTTTTTTGTCTATCTTCGATTTTTGGTAGGGAAACCACAGACATTAGGGCTGCGCGGCGAGCTTTAAAAATTTATGGCAATCATTGTTGCGGAAATTATAAGCAAATAAATGCAAATTACAAGAGCGAAATTCATTTTGCCATTATTGAGCTAATGAATAATGCAGGGGGTTTCCAGCATTAAAATGGCATCAGTATCGCTTACTTTTTGGGGATAGTTCACTGGGGAAAAATTAGTTTTGATCTTAGAAATTCAATACTTAAAATTTGTCTAGAATTTTAATAAAAATGTATTTAGTAGGAAATTCTAAGGAATATCTGCTTTGCTCATTAGAAGCAAAATAAATTATGAATAAAGCTTGCTATTCCTTGAAATCCTTTCCAAGGCCTTTACTATTTCTGTATATTTTCAAGGAAATTAAGCTTTTATTCAACGCTTGACAGTCTTCTGTTCTTGCGCTTATCTTTAGACATTTTTCCAGGAAACTTTTCCCTCAGTGCCTGGGCTGCTTTCACGCAATTTCTGACAATTTCCGTTCGCAGCTGTCGGAAAGTTTGCCGAACTAATTGCGAGGCCCCCGCCCATCGGCTGATTCTCGATGCCTTGCCTTGTCTAATAATGAAATTAATTAACGGTTAATCAAATTGGCAACTAGAAGGAGTTGGCCAACAGCCAGCCACTCGCAAAAGCTTCCTCCGCCATCGTTGGCAAATTGTTTAGCTCAACTTAATTAGCCTCATTTGGGCCATTAGCTATTTTTAGTTGCTTTTAAAATGTTTGCCAACATCTTAGGCCCGGCTAGGCTCTGCCGGGGAATGTGTGCCAATGTAATTTTTGGCCAGGAATTTAGTTAAAGCTGCGCCCTCTTTAGTTGCCACCAATTCTTGCTACCATTTTCCGTGATCACCTGCTGTCATTGTGCCAAATGAACCTTTTGTTTGTCGTTGCAGCAGCGACATTCCAGTGCGCATGCAGCGAGTTGCAGGCTGCAAGTTGCAACAATTTGCCTGACAATTGTTTAATTATGCAGGACAAACATTAAGCAAAGTGCTGCGCTGCGCTGGTGGAGGCCAAAAAAGCGAGAATGCTGGCAACGGCGGACTATGCAAGACTGCAAGTGAACTTTGCATAGTTTCCCAAGGCATTTGCCAACAAATAGAAAAGGTAAATAACACTTTTGGCTGGCCTCCGGCGAGACACAAGAGCAGACGACGACGAGGCATTCCTCATCCTCATACCACTTTCATCCTTTCCCTCCCCACCCCCCAACTTGGCCGAAAAAGGAAAACTTTCCACTAAGGAACTTGCTCAGATTTATTTCAATGCTGCTTCGCAGGCCCAAGGCAACGACAGCGGGAAAGACTTTGAGCCAGGACACCAAGAAACCGAGTGGAAAAGGATGCGAATGGGTGGCGGGTCTGTGGGCCAGCGTTTTGTGGAAAACTATGTCAGTCAGCTGCTCTCGGTTTTTTCCCTCTTTTCCTCATTTCCTCGTCCACTTGCCAAGTCTGCCTTTCATTCGGGCTAAGCGCAAAGAAAAACACATAATAAGTAAAGTGTTTGGGGGAAGGAAGCGGAAATTTATGTTATTTCACCAAGTGGTTGCGTACTGAAAAATGAGGGGAAAATATAAAGCCTTCGTAAAAAATAAAAAGCAGAAATGCAATATATTTCGGGTAGGAGTTGCAGTGTCAGTGAAGTGTTAACGAAATTATTATTGAATAAGTATAAGAAATGTATTAAAAGTTTTTAAAATTAAATAAGAAAAATATAGAGAATTTAAAATATAGTTTTAATATTTAGTCAGAGAAGTTCCTGGCTCACCCTTGTCCCAAGTTTCTGTCGTAGATAAGTGCTCCTTGTAGAGACCCTAACATAAAAGTAAAGAAAATTCTTGGCAGTGAAACCAAAGTTGTTTATGAAGCTGGAAATTGACTTAAAGTTGCATTCACTGTTTGCTGCTGGGAGCACTAACCGTATCTGGCAAACATTTCATCTGCAACAGGAGCCGAGCAGCAGGAGATTATGGCGGAGGACGAGGAGTTCGGTTCTAGGGGATGTGAAGGAGCCAAGCGGCGCTCCCTGGGCTTTCGTTGAACTCATTTGCATGCAACATGACAACAAAATCGAGTCGCTATGTCTGCTGCTTATAAATTATGCCCTTTGCTGTCGCTATCAGTGTGAGTGCCACTCTCTCTCCCGCTGGCTTGCAGCCTTCAAATTAAATCCAACGTCGACATAAAAATTTGCATCTGCAGTTGAAGTAGCTAATTTTTAAATTTGTCATCTTTTAGGATACTTTTTCTTCTTTTTTTTAGACAGCAGACAAAGGAATTGACTTTTAATTAGGCAACTGTCAACAGTTTTCGGGGCAACTGCCGCTCAGACTCCCCGCCTGTGAAAACTTCTATCAAAATCTCATTAGCACAACGCGTGGCGCGGGACCACAAAATGGCTTCTGTGAGTTTTCCGGTCTGCGTGTGTATGGGTGTGCTGTGTGTAACGGCTCTCTCTCTCTCTCTCGGCTGCCTGTGGTTTCCGTTTCGCTGTGTGTATTTATTTAGCCCAAAAATGCCAAACATCGCAGGGAGCTGCCGAAAAGTGGTTGAAAAAAGTTTTTTATAATTAGTTCGCTGGTCGTCGTCCTGTTATTGTTTAACCTTTGCAAACTTCCCTGTCCTACAAAAAAAAAAAAAAAAATACAAAAAACACGCTCTCTCTCAGACATACACTTGCTTGTAATTTCGCATCTAATTGTCAGAGCTTAGCAAAACCAATTTCGACCAGGTGCCAGTTACAATATTGCATTACTCATTCGCCCCGTTGGCCCAATCGAGTTTGAAACTGAATATTTCCATGTTTTTGCCTTCTGGCTAGCTGTGTATAGTTTGTGTATTCTGTAGGTTTCCGGTATCCGGCAGCAGCTTTTGTTTGGCCGTTATTGAAAACCCGTAATCAAGCCAGCGCTATTACGAAGTTTTACTGATGAGGAAAAGTCAAAAACTAACAATGCTTGTGGAGAACAACATGCCATCTTCTTGAATTTCATGAACACTGAGGTTTATCTGTTGTTTCAATTTGTAAATGCTTTGAATTTTGATAAATTTAAAAGGATTAAACATACATTTTTAATCAATTCTATAAATAGTTAAAGACATCGTTACCTGAACCTCTTTATTAGAATTATATAATTGTAAGAATATTTCCTTACTTATATCAAAAATGTTTTATCAATATTGTATTTTATACTATATATATTTTTTAATATATTTAAAAAACTCTAAACTGCAGTCCAACTTTTACTTATTGTTGTTTTTCTTTCCGACATGCCACAGAAAAAAAAGCATGGGTAACTTTTTGATATTATGCGGAGCGAAATTAAAAATTAAATTTGCTATTCCTCGCGCTGATGTGGATCTCTTTTGGGGCACGTCGGCTGCGGTTATGGGGCCGAAACAAAGAAGAACACCTAACTGTGGCAGTAACAACAATGAGAGTTTAGGGGGCAAACCAGGGTCGGGGGCTGGGCTCGGGGTCGCATCCCCTTGGGCGATGCGGCAGTGGGGAACAGCGCAATTTGCGAACCACAAAATGTCTAAGGTAATCACTAGCCGCAAATGGTTGTTGTTTCTTTGCCTCCTCAAAAAAAAAAAAACTCCCTACCGTTGCTGTTGTTCTTGTTGTATTATTATTGTGCATTATACGGAAATTGACAATGAAATTTTCTTCTTTTTCTTGTGAAAATAGCAAGAGGGAAACGGGCAAAAGGCAAAAGAAAATTCGACTTCGAATGCCACTTGAGAATTTAATAAAAGAAGAACCAAAAAAGGAGAGGCGAAGCCCAAAAACAGGCTATGGAGCCAGAGGGGAGCTACAGTCGACGGGGGCAAACTTGGAATTGTTGTGCACAAGTGCCGGTTAAATATTTTAGGCAAATGGTCCAACCCCCTGAAACCTACTGAAACCCCGAAACGGTTCCTTTCCGGGAACAATCTGACGAGTTGCCAGGGCAAAATAAATCAGCTGGGGCGTAGGCACTTGAGTTGATTTATGGCAATGACTGGAGGAGGCAGTATGCCATCATCATGGCGTAGAATCATCAGGTAGGGATGTTCCACTTTTCCAAATTGCCCTGGGCACAGCTCTGGAGCTGCTCCGGGCATTGACAATAGCAACCGTGCACTGGGAGAAATCTGCCAAGAGCATGATTCTATATATTTTCTAAAAGGAATCCTTCTCTTGAAGGCAAAAAATTGTTAAAGAATTTTGAGTCTTAAAAATATTTTGGTAATCAAAAAGATGGCTTAAAAGGTTCATAAAATATTATTTTATAATTAGAATATTTAAATATTAATTAAGTATACCAAAAATATACTTTTCTCTGGCCTATATATTTTAATTTTTATATTTAACAAAATTTCAGAACCAGATATTCTTACTTTCCGATATCTGAACATTTTCTTGTTAAAATATTCGTAATATAGAAATTATAAAATATTTGTCAATAAACTAAAATATGTTACCGTTTTCATACAAACTCCTTTTTTTCCAAGTGTCTCTCAAGTAGGCAGTACCTTTTTAATATGGTTTGAAGTCTGAGCCTCCACCGGAAAAATAAAGCTCAACGAATTTCGAAGCCGAAATGATGGGAACTTCCAGTTCAACTGCAGTTCATCACTCAGTCAGTTAGTCAGTGAGTCACTCAGTCAGCCAGTTTGTCAGTCAGACCTTGCGACAGTGAGTCAATCTGAGCTCTTGTCCTCGTTGCCACTTGAAGCCTAAAATTGTCTTTGATATTTGGTAGACATTTCTGCAATGGCTTCGTTTTGCACTCTCAGGATTCAGCTTCCTTTCTACGTCTTCAGCTTATATCTACCGAATTCGGCGAGTCCGGGGTTCGGCCTGTCCGCATTTTAATTACAGAGCCATTAAAAAGAATACAACAAAACAAAATTAATTCCTGAGGGAGAGGTGCGGAAAAAGGTGGCTAAGGTGAGCTTACCAGCTGTCGGCACGTGGACAAACTTGAGCCAAAGTGGAATCGAAGATTATTAGGGGAAGCAACGAAGTTTTTGATACACTGTAAGCAGTTTAATTAAAAGAATATGAAAATAGAATATAATTTTTGGAAATATATATATTAGTTAAGAAAAGTGTAAATAAAAGTAATCTGAAAGCATCTTGAATGGAAAATAAGAGCTGAGTCTCAACACTGATGAACACTAATGAATTGTTAGGTGATTGTTTGTATTTCAAAGGAAACATTTAACAATTTATATATGTATTGTCTTGACATTATGATTATAGCTTCTTCTTAGAAAAGCTAATACACCTATCGGGCAAGAGCATCGAATGTATTTATGGCCGCAATTAAACTTGAATGTCTTTCGTGGGCCGCCAGTAAGTAGGCAGCACATTTTAATGAGCCATGCGCGCCCCCAAAGACAGAGGCAAATATAATTAAAACAGTGAGTTGTGGGACCCAGGCACAATCGAGAAATCGCCACTAAAACGTTTATGAGATGGAAAAATGCTAAGCAGACTGGCTGCCCCGGGATCATACCGGTGTTAATAGCCAGGTGGCAATAGGTGGGAAACCCCCGAAACCCCTTTCCTGCTGTCAGCGATGAGCGGGAAAAAATTTCATTAGACTAATGTGTTGCATGTCACATCAATGTCGGGCAATGTGCAACGCGTGTGTGTATGTGTGTGCAAACTGCATGTGGCAAATGCGAAAATCCCAAACAAGCTGCATGCAGATGGCCAGGACACACAGAGCCAAAGCCAGGATCTAGACCGGGGCGAGTGTCGTCTGTTTCACTTGCTGTTCCTGCCTGTCGCTCAGGATCCTCTCACAGCTTGTTGTCACTGCGACAAAAACAACAGAAATCCTCCTCTAGTCCCACCTGCGGCTCTCCGGCTTCTGGTTTAGCTCCAGCTCGCACCCACTTTCTTTCCGTGGACTCCCCTCATTCTTTGCAAACTATACATCTTCGTCATTTCATTGCAGTTGTCAGGCCAACAATGCAATGCAAAATGCCACAACCTCCCACCTCTTGACAGGGTGATGCATCGTTGTGCTACATTTTGATACCCTGTGGTTCTCTGGGGAGGATTATCTTTTCCGAGTATAGTAACAAGGATGGTACTGCAATTGAGAATTTATGAAACTTGGCTTACTTTTAAAAAATTATCTTTACATTTCCTAGTTTTTGCACAGAACAAATAATATTTTAAGGCAGGTTATTTAATTACAAATCATTTTATACTTAAAACTAATTTTAAATAAATTATAAAATTTATTAAACATAACCTGAGTATGTTTAGTAGTCGTGACTATAAGTTTTTACTTGATTCATTTTTCTTTGAGGCACGAATAACAAATTAGAACACTTGCAGTTGCACAGCTGAGACATCAGACATAATTATATTCGATTTGCATCCATATTATTTTTTTACGTTCTTTATTCTGATTTCCCTATATTTCTGTTTCAATAAAGAGTCTGGCTGTGGCTTACTAAAGCGTACAATTTGTGTCCAGAACAGCACACAGGATATATGTAAGGATAACTAGAGTAAAGTATATACTTTAGTTTATGAATACTTTTTTGCTTTTCTTTTCTGGAAATATAAATTGTTTAATATTACTTTGCTGTATTCATTAAACAAAAAGTAAAACATAACTTTATTATTGCTTTCAATAAATTAATTAGTGCTTTTTTAACTAAATTTAAGGCACATATTTTTAATAGTGCTTTAAATAAATTTATTAGTGCTTTTAGAACTAAATTTAAAACACACATTTTTCCTTTGATGAAACCACTTGAAAACCAATAAAAGAAACATAATTTTTCAACTTCTTGCTGCCCTTAAAATCAAAACATGAGCTCTATACTTTCCGTTGAGGAGTTTCTTCATTTTGATCAATTTATTGCTGGCACGTTTCCGCGCTAACTGACTCAAAACAATTTGGGAGCACACGTGTCTCGGTTGCCATGGCAAAAACTAAAACCAAAACCAATTGAGAGTCCTGGGAAACCGAGAAGCTGACCGCAACTAAAAACAAGGACGCCTACCTAGGGCAAAATTGCAGGTGCTTGCCCCATTTTGTGGAATTCAGGGAAACTAAAAAATAAACAGAAACTGATTGGATGGATTCATTTTGTATTTGTTTAAATATTTTGTTAAGAAAATATAACAAAAATCAAAATATTCTACAAAGGTTTTGTGCTTTGCGTTACGTTATAATTTAAATATATATTAACTTGAGTAGAAAATTGGATTAAATTTCAAATTGACTTTTATTCTTGCTAGTAAAATATAAAATTATACAGCACACATAAAAACTTTATAATGAATATATTTATTTTCTGTGTATGGAGGTCCTGTTGCCTTTATGGAGCCACGTGCTCGTTTTCCTGGCAGGAGGCAGTGCTCACTGACCAGGAAATTCATGGCCACTTAAATGCTGTAAAATAGACCAAGCTGCCGGCACTAAAAACCAAAAGTTGCTCGCTCTAACAAAACTTTAGTTTAGCTTTCACAGAAATAGACCCGCACACCTTGGTTGCTTTTATGGCGCATCATATTTTTTTTTGCTCTTCTCCATGCCGCCCTCTGCCTCTCCCTTTTTTTTTGTTCAGTTTTGGGTCAGTCATAAAAAGTTAAAGTTGAACTTTTTTCTAGCTGAACGGGTAGCCGTCGGTAAATCAGTTTTTATTGTGCATAAATTAAAAATGTTCAATTAAAACGCCGAAGAAAGAAGCAGAAGTTCGTGTGAGTATATCCTGGGCAGGCAGCTTGATTTCAGCTCAGCCTTTTCGGGGCGAACTTTGTACGGCTTTTGGGGGAAAACAAGATGAAACTAAAGACTGGAAACATTGATCGAGTTACTGTTCAACCATTTAGTTATGCAAACAATTCGGAATAAAGTGATGAAATTGGGTGGAAATCGAAATTGGGAACATATGCCGCTGGCGCACATGTCGAATGCGCAATATTCAATGCACGCACAATTGTCCCAGCAATTATTTATACATTTGTTGCGCATTAAAGCGTAATTATTGTCAATAATTAACACAATGGCACAACAATGAATTCAGCTTCGAATTACAATTTCCTGATGTTATTTTTTTTACAAGTCCATTCTTATATAAGTTAAACACTCTCGGGTGGTTTTGTTTAAAAAAATATATTTCATCGGACACTTGGTCCGGTTTTATTGGATAAAATAATCGAACTAAATTATGATTACAATTTATGGTGTATTTATACCCCTAACTTAGTCGCTGCCTCTGCCGACGTCGGAGCTTTGCACTTGTCTTTGCTGCACCGGGAAATGGGGCAGACGCTGCGGTCAGCACTTACTGGGTGCTATCGACCTAAGCCGGGAAGTTGCCCTTGCACTTTTATTGGCTTGTGCAAGGCCGGATGCGCGTGTCAACTTCATTTGTGAATTCGTTTGCGAATTCGTTTGTAGTTAACTCCTCCACCTTCAAAATCGAGTGTCCACGCTCGATGCGGTCGTTGCTCTTGTTTATAGAATCTGTTTTGTTGATTTGCAGAGTTCTGACCCGTTTAATCCAGAAGCGGCTCGCTATTGCTACGAGTCCGATGATTATTAAGAAAATTATTAGGAAGTCAGCAGTGTGGGATGTTGTTTTCAATAATTCCAAAGTTTTGGTGTTGTTTAAAT
>VNJS01012110.1:0-21376 GCA_008042575.1 Drosophila watanabei | reverse complement strand
ATAAATATGGTAAGGCAAATTTTTTTGTTTCCCAATATTCCATAATATTTAGGTTAACAGCAACTGGCTTTGGGTTGTAGTTATCAATTTCCAGGTAAGCAGCCTTAACAACCTCGCTGTAGCTGACGGTTATGTGAAAAGTTTTCCGAATGAACTTCTAAGAAAGAAGCTATTTCACTATAAGTTATATTTTAATCAAACAATTAAACTTAAAAAATATATATATTAAAACGTGTTTTTTAAATGAAGAATAGGAATTTCTAATTCGCCTTCACTTACTTTATAGGTTTATGTAAAAAAAATTCTGAAAAGACCTCTAATTAAAAAGATATTCGACTTTGAGCGATATTTTGAGCGAAAAAATATCGCTCAAAAAATAATGATAATTTTTTAAGTGTTATTTTTTCGCTTATAATGATAAAAATCATTCTTTGAGTGATTGAAAAAAACTCAAAAATTGATAAATTAAATTGGATAAAATATATAAAAATGAATAGATAATCATTAAACACTGAATATTATTTTTTCACTTGTAATGATAACGGGCACTGGTTTATATACAAAATAAATATTTTATTGCCTTTAAACTGTTTAAAATTAAAACTCAGTTTATTTTTGAACTCTTTTATTTTATTTTATTAAACAGAATCTTTATTTTTGCCAGTGTACCCATACTCACTCACTCTTGTAGCAACCACCTACTCGATTGAGTGCGGCACTTGCTGCTGACTGAGCAGCGCGGAGCACGATCAGTTTTAAAATTGACTTCGAGCCGAGCGGACGCTGAGCGTACCCGAAAGAGAAATAATTAAAAAAAAAAGCAGAAGTATCGCCTCGAGAAAATTTAGAACACAGAAATTTATCAAACGCGCTATCGCTACCCCCCACTTGGATTACGGTCAACGCGCAACTAAAACAGATATTGAGAAAGCCGACGAGAAATCGAAAAATTGAAACGTAAAAGCAGAAAAGCCCGAAAGAAATTAATAGCCAGCGGGAAAAACAAGAAAATCGTATTAGATAAAAAAGAAGGCATTAAGCATTACGAAATCTGATATGTGGTGATGTGTGAAAAGTGATTTTAATTTAATTCGAAACCAAAAATCCAAAATAAAAACGCAAAGCACAAAAATGGGCGAGAAATAGAGACGGGTGAAAGGGAAGTGTGAGTGTGAGAGAGATCGAATTGAGAAGAGAAGAATCCCCCGCCCGATTCCCCGCAAGAAGCTAATTTCAAGTCCGCATCGCCAAGATGCTGGCCACCAGTCACATGCTCTACGTCCTCATAGCCACCTGGGTGATGCCCATCTTCGGGGCGGCCCTGAGTAAGACGGTGTTGTATCAGGCCCCCGACGAGTGCCGCTGGTCCGGCGGCGGGGAGCACGACATCACCCTGGTGTGCCACCTGCGGACCATCAACTCGGAGCTGGAGAACACCAACTTCAGCGTGATCCAGCCGCACAATACGGTGCGCCTGCGGCTGGAGTGCAACGACGCACTCTTCTTCCAGAGCAGCCTCAGTCCGGACAGCTTCCGGTCGCTGGTGGAGCTCCGGGACCTGACCATCGAGTACTGCAAGCTGGGCAACCTCACCGACGGCTCCTTCCGGGGCCTGCACGAGCTGAGGAATCTCACCATTCGCACGCACAACGGCGACTGGTCGACGATGTCGCTGGAGATGGCCTCCAACAGCTTCGTGGAGTTCCGGCAGCTGGAGCGCCTGGATCTCAGCCTGAACAACATCTGGCTGATACCGGACGGCATGGTCTGTCCGCTGAAGTCGCTGCAGCACCTCAACGCCTCCTACAACAAGATCCAGGACATCAGCAACTTCTACTTCAGCGCCTCGCTGAGCTCGAGGAAGGCCCGCGTCTGCGGATCCACGCTGCAGAGTCTGGATCTCAGCGCGAACAAGATGGTCAGCCTGCCCACGGCCATGTTGTCGGCTTTGGGACGCTTGACCCATCTGAATATGGCCAAGAATAGCATGAGCTTCCTGGCGGATCGCGCCTTTGAGGGTCTGCTCTCCCTGAAAGTGGTGGATCTGTCGGCGAACCGTTTGTCCTCGCTGCCGCCGGAACTCTTCGCGGAGACCAAGCAGCTGCAGGAGATCTATCTGCGGAATAATTCCATCAATGTCCTGGCCCCGGGCATCTTCAGTGATTTGGCCGAGCTCCTGATTCTGGACTTGGCCAGCAACGAACTCAACTCCCAGTGGGTCAACGCGGCCACATTTGTGGGTCTCAAGCGGCTCATGATGCTCGACCTTTCGGCCAACAAGATCAGCCGCCTGGAGGCGCACATCTTCAGGCCCCTGACCAGTCTGCAGATCCTCAAACTGGAGGGCAACTACATTGACCAGCTGCCAATGGGAATCTTTGGGGATCTAACCAACCTGCACACCCTGATCCTCTCCCGCAACCGCATCTCCACAATTGAGCAGAACACACTGCAGGGTCTGAATAATCTCATTGTGCTGTCCCTGGACTTTAACAGGATATCCAGGCTGGACCACAAGTCCCTCATGAACTGCAGTCGTCTGCAGGATCTGCATTTGAATGACAACAAGCTGAAGACAGTGCCCGAGGCTCTGGCCCATGTGCCCCTGCTCAAGACCCTGGATGTGGGCGAGAACATGATCAGCCAGATCGAGGATACGAGCATCACCCAGCTGGAGAATCTGTACGGTCTGCGGATGACGGAGAACTCGCTGACACAGATCAGGCGAGGAGTCTTCGACCGGATGAGCTCCCTGCAGATCCTCAACCTGTCCGGCAACAAGCTCAAGTCCATCGAGGCGGGCTCCCTCCAGAGGAACACCCAGCTGCAGGCCATCCGCCTGGATGGCAATCAGCTCAAGTCCATTGCTGGACTCTTCACCGAGCTGCCCAACCTGGTGTGGCTGAACATTTCGGGCAATCGCCTCGAGAAGTTCGACTACTCGCACATTCCCATCGGCCTGCAGTGGCTAGATGTGAGGGCCAATAGGATCGCCCAGTTGGGCAACTACTTCGAGATCGAGAGCGAGCTCAGCCTGAGCACCTTCGATGCCAGCTACAATATGCTCACGGAGATCACGGCCAGCTCTATTCCAAACAGCGTGGAGGTGCTCTACCTGAACGACAACCAGATATCCAAGATCCAGCCATACACCTTCTTCAAGAAGCCCAATCTGACCAGAGTGGATCTGGTTAGGAACAGCCTGACCACCCTGGAGCCCAATGCCCTGCGACTGTCGCCCATAGCCGAGGATCGGGAGATCCCCGAGTTCTACATTGGCCACAACGCCTACGAATGCGACTGCAACCTGGACTGGCTGCAAAAGGTGAACAAGGAGTCGCGCACTCAGCCCCAGCTGATGGATCTGGACCAGATCCACTGCCGGCTGGCCTATGCCCGCGGCTCCTCGCACGTTTCCCTGATCGAGGCGCGATCGGATGACTTCCTCTGCAAATACGCCTCGCACTGTTTCGCCCTGTGCCACTGCTGCGACTTCCAGGCCTGCGACTGCAAGATGGAGTGCCCGGATAGGTGCTCCTGCTACCACGATCAGTCCTGGACCTCGAACGTGGTTGACTGCAGCCGGGCCACCTACGAGCAGGCCCTGCCCAACCACATACCCATGGACGCCACCCAGCTGTATCTGGACGGGAACAACTTCCGGGAGCTGCAGAGTCACGCCTTCATCGGTCGCAAGCGGCTAAAGGTGCTGCATCTGAATCACTCCCGGATCGAGGTGCTCCACAATCGCACCTTCTACGGCCTGCTGGAGCTGGAGGTGCTCCAGCTGCAGAGCAACCAGCTGAGGGCTCTCAATGGCAACGAGTTCCAGGGCCTGGACAACCTCCAGGAACTGTATCTGCAGCACAATGCGATCGCCAGCATTGACACTCTGACCTTCACGCACCTGTATCACCTGAAGATCCTGCGACTGGACCACAATGCCATCACCTCCTTTGCCGTGTGGAACTTCCTGCCCAGCTACCTCAACGAGCTCCGGCTGGCGGGTAATCCGTGGAGCTGCCACTGCGAGTTCATCGACAAGCTGAGGGACTACATGAACCGGCACGAGTATGTCCAGGACAAGCTGAAGATGAAGTGCGATTCAATCAGTGGCAACAACACCCAGCAGATGGTGCTGTATCCGCAGTCCATCGAGGCCACCTCCCTGCCCGTGGTGCAGTGCAGCCAAACGCTGCCCCTGGGCCTGGACAACAACTATGACTTTGCGGAGCAGGCTGGCGGCGAGAATGCCTCGAATGCCACCTCCACGAAGATGATCTTGAATCAGCCGCCGAAGCAGGACTATATTCCCATCCTGGTGGCCATTCTGACAGCCTTTATATTCGTGATGATCTGCACCCTGCTGGTGTTCATCTTCCGCCAGGAGATGCGCGTCTGGTGCCACTCGCGCTTCGGCGTGAGGCTCTTCTACAACGCCCAGAAGGATGTGGACAAGAACGAGCGGGAGAAGCTCTTCGATGCCTTCGTCTCGTACTCCTCGAAGGACGAGCTGTTCGTGAACGAGGAGCTGGCCCCCATGCTGGAGATGGGAGCGCAGCGCTACAAGCTCTGCCTGCACCAGCGGGACTTCCCCGTGGGTGGCTACCTGCCGGAGACCATTGTCCAGGCCATCGACAGCAGCCGTCGCACCATCATGGTGGTCAGCGAGAACTTCATCAAGTCGGAGTGGTGCCGCTTCGAGTTCAAGTCCGCTCACCAGTCGGTGCTGCGCGATCGACGCCGCCGCTTGATCGTCATTGTCCTGGGCGAGGTGCCGCAGAAGGAGCTGGACCCGGATCTACGCCTCTATCTGAAGACCAACACGTATCTGCAGTGGGGCGACAAGCTCTTCTGGCAGAAGCTGCGCTTCGCCCTGCCGGATGTGTCGTCGTCGCAGCGCTCGACCAACGGCGCCGGAGGCCAAAGTTGCCATGTGCCGATCAACCATGCGGCTTACCACCATCACCATCATGTCCACCAGCAGGCGATGCCACTTCCCCACCAGGTGCACCATCACCAGCAGCAGTTTATGTTGCCACCGCCGCCCCAGCAGCCGGGCAGCTTCCGTCGGCAGCCATCGTTGCATCAACAACAACAACAACAGCAGCAGCAGCAACTTCGCGGAAATAACAACACTACGCAACAGCAGCAGCAGCAGGCGGCCTTGCTGATGGGCGGCGGTTCGGTGGGTGGCGGCGGTGGCCATCCCTCGGTCCCCCAGATGATTCCCCTGGCGGGTGGCATACAGCAGCAGAGCCTGCCACTGCCGCCAACACAGCCGACGCCGGCGTCTAGAAATCTGCACATGTGAGTGGGGTTTTAGTGTTAAGTAGAGGTTAAAAAAAAGGGTTAAGGCAATGCCAGGAGAGCTGGAGATAGTTTGAGAAGGAGAGCTGAATAATTTTCAAATATTTTCATGATAAAAACTACATTTAAAAATAGAAAAAGAGCACAACCCTGACCGCCGAACGATCTTGTTGAGTTATGAAAGGTGATCTAGAATATCTGCAGACCAAAAAAAGTAGAAAACAAGTTTAACTTCCTCGGGTTTCAACAAAAAACTACAAAAAATAAGGGGGAATTGCATTCAATATGCAAATGCGAGCGTTTAGCGATAAAAGCCTAGTTACATGTTAAAGTAGCAAAAGTAAAAGAAAAATCGAGTGGGGAAAGAGCTGGGCAGCAACCAAGAACTTGCAACAAGAACAACAACAAAAGACAACAGTAAAATAGCTGGCGAGCCAGGCAATTGTTGTTTGTTGTTGGCCCTGTTCTGTTTTCTTACGGCCAGCTATTTTCAGTTTCCTGGCTCGCAGCTAGATTCAGAAAATTGATGTTGCATGCAACACACCGAGCAGCAACTGGCAGCGACTACAGAGAAAGAAATTTGAGATATTTCTGGTTGCTCATAAGATATTTTTTAGCTCAAACGGAGCACCTATATTTAGAGGCTCTAAAGAAAATTCTTAATTAATATTCAGACATTCTTATGTGTTGCAAGGACAGATTCGTAGTTTTATTTCTGTGTAGCCACAACACCAACCAGTCAGTCAGCAACAAAAGGCAGCGCAGGCCCAAAAGTATTTCCTTTGGTTTTACTATTTTTTTCTTTTCTTTTCGTTTCGTTACGTTCCTCCTTCTTTTTCTCCTTTATTTTGTCGTTTTCCAGCATTTTTTGTTGCTGTTGTTGTTTTTCCCTCGTTTTCCCTGTTTGCAACGTTCAGTCGTTAGTTCATCTTAACTGCTGCATTTTGCTATAACAAGCCCGACGTGTGTAGAAGATACACCCGTGTATCTGTATCTGTATCTGCAGCAGCTGTAGCTGTAGCTGTATCTGTGACTGGGACTGTGACTGTGAGGCTAACGAAAAATAGGCAACGCAAAACATCACAGAGCTCATGTCTGGCCAAAGGAAAATTGTAACAAAAAGCAGACCTTAGACGTTAGACGACGAAAAACCCCAGACCGTCTACAGACATGGTCTAAAATTGGTTTTGTTTTAGGTTTTTGTTATCTGCTCCTTCCCCCTTTGAGCCACAATTACATGTGCTAATCAATGGTGGAAAAGGAAAATAGATAGAAGCGTGTTTGTGTGTGTGTGTGAGAAAGGAAAACAATTGTTAAGGGGATTTGAGTCTGATAAAACCAGCTTACAGCCAACAATTAATGCCAGTTAATTTAATCCCACCAAGAGAAGATAAGCAAGATGTTGCGAAAACTATTCTGGAAACATTTCCCAAGATCACGCCATGCCTAGATTTGATTGGGAAACGAGGCTTTCTTTTTTCCAGCTAGTCAGAGATTAGGAGGAAGGTAGTCAGAATTTCCCAGAGTGAAAAGTGGTGCCTGACCTTGCAGCAGAAACTAGAAACCGAGAAAGTTCCCGAGCGACCAGCCAAGGAAAGGCGTAGGAGAGAGATCAGCACGTGTGTGCTGCTGCTTTTTCGGCCCCCAAAAATTGTGTTTTGGCCAAAATCGACAAGGCCAGAAAAGGAGGAACATGAAAACAGCAAAACAACAACAACAGCAACAGAATGGAACACAGACTCGTACAGATTAGTTTCTTGGTCTTCTTGGCGATTAAAATCTACCAGGTTGTGTGTTACGCCCTCTCTTTCCCAATTCTCTATTCTCCAGCTCTAGCTCCATCTCCAGCTCCTCTGTCTTGCCAATTTAAAAATGCATTCCAAAAGCAAGAAACCAGAAAACTAGTTAACAAAGTAAAGAAACAAGCACTCGAGAGGGATTCAGAGTTACATGTAAATAAGTTAAATGTTAATCGTACGTTAATCTGTTTAATCATTGTGATATTTTGTTTTAGCATTAAGCGCTAACTAATTTATTAAGACGAATTACCAATTTCCTACCAACCTATGTATGTCTAGCCCTAAGCTTATCCTCACTAGTTAGTCTACTTGGTAAGTTAACAAATTGAATCCGAATCCATCAACAAACAGCCCCGCCTACCCTATGCAGCCATATTAATTCTATGAAAATTATCGAAATATTGTAAATAATAATACAACGAATGGACTGTATGCACACGCGTAAAACTACACTTACAAAAAATTATAATACAACACAAATCAAGCAAAATTGACAACATAAATCGACTGATTACATGTGTACTTTATATAAATATGCATAACTTTTATTAAGATTCACTCGCCCCGCTTGTTGTAAATACTGTAACTGTTCGGACACATGTATGAATAAATATTTTATTTTGTAACCTTATGTTTTCTAGTTTATAGCAACAAGAAAAAACAAAAAACGATGAGAAAAACCGAAACACAAAAATATATAAATGACAAAAAATTGATAATCAAATCAAACTCTGACTTTTTATTCACATTCCCACAGCCTGGCCGGGGTACTCGTGCAGAATTATTATTGTTATTTTTTTTTCGTCTGCCGCTGATAAGCCATAAACTATCTCGCCTTGACATTTGATATGGATTCTTGATACGGACTGCGAATTCCAATGCCAGCAGCCGTATTTCTCCCTGCTTTCTGTACATTTTCACAGCACTATTGGGTTTTGTTTTAGCTCTGGTTTTGTTTATGTCAGACCGGTGTTCTATTACGTCCGACAAAAAATCCGCAAGATAAACACTAAATCCGCTTGGCCATTCCATGACTGATGCAAGAAAGATTGAGGTTTAAAAATGCACAAAATTCATTTAGAGGTTGGCTTTAAAAAAATTGTATAAATTATGTTTTTATTTAACTATTTGCAGTTTAAATTTAATATCTTTTATATGACTTAAAAGAGAAAATTATGATAACTTAGGTAGATTGTGAAACATATCTTTTACAATTGCTAGAACTTCATTTTTATTTTTTTTTAAGTCACATTTAATTGAGTCTTTCTCGTTATTTTACCCGTTTTAAAGGCTAGAAGCTATTGAAAATTATAAATATTTATTCACCTAATTATATTAATAAATATATCGAAATATGTTGCTTGCAACAATCCGATTTTTGCTTATTATTTCAGCTTGAACAAAAATTTAAGCCGACTCTTTGTTTTGCTTTCTTTTAGGTTTAGCTTTTACAAATAAATCCCTTAAAAAAAAAACATCTAATTAACCCTTGACAATTTCCACACTTTCTGAGTCTCTAAAAAAAATCGACTATACACACACACACCATACACCACACACTCGCTCATCGAAGCGCACATCCCACGATTGCTCCATTTGAATTAATTTTAAACAGAGAAGAAACCCCTCCGCCAGCGCCTTTGGTATTTATGCGACGATATCTACTTCCCATGCATATTTTAAAGATATCTATATGGCAGTCGTATATCTCATCTTTGAAATCGCTGGCCTGGCCATCGTGTGCTCATGCTGCCTTTATTTGAGTCAATGAGCCCCACCACAGTTGGCATTTTTCGCCGGCTGCTGCGGCTGATGGCTGGAAACGAGTTCGCCGGCGAACTGCCGATGAATGAATAATTTTTATGATCAATTAAATGCGCAATAAAATTGATGGGGCCCCCACCGCCGAAACATAAATTCGCATTGCTTAAATTAGCGAATTTTACAATCAATCATTAGCGAGCCAGCTCGTTCCCAAGCAGCCTTTGATGTGCAACTTTAGAATGGGAATGGGATTCTGGGCGAAATTGTATCTGGCGGATACACACATGTCTGTGGCCTAACCAGCGGAGAAGTTCAAGCCAGGACTAAACCCTTTTCAATATTTTCTTTTCGGTGCGAAACGGAAAACGAAAACCTAGAAAAGTTTTTGCAAAAAAACACGTCAAATATTAAAAACTTTTCTTTGCTTTTACTTTCTCCGAACCCGCTGGCATATATATCTAACGTACAGCCACATCCCACATCCACATACATCTCACTCTCTCCCCTTTTTTCCTTTATTTTATCAATTTTGCCTGTGGGATTTGTTACAAAGTAACGGATGAGTTGAAGTGGGAGCCGAGAGGAGAGTGCAGACACCGCCAATCCAAGAGGCAAACTTTCAATTGAATTTTTTTGTTCACGTTGTTTCCTTTCGGGTAAGGAAAGTTTAGAGGCCCGTTTGGGGTCGGGGTTTCCTTTTTTCAGATACTTTTTTTTTATTTTTTCCTGGGACCCTCGGATGGGGGGTCGTCTTTGGAGGGTTCCGTCTGTCATTTGGCATACGCAGCGAAAAGAAGTCGACGTAAATATTTCGGTTTACAAGTCAGTTTAGTGTCAAAAGAGATGCCTTTTATTTATAGATTGCCCTCGCAGAACTTGGGCTTTAACTGAGCTCCAAGCAGGGGGGTAGTCTTAGGGTGGAATTTTTTACAATATTTTATAAATGATTTTTCAGATTTTTCAGAACTTAAGAACTGATAATTATGTAGTTTTATTCAACCGAAAATTAAAAGCTGTTATATAAATGAAGTTGGACTTTTTCCAGTTCAAATTGTTGTAAAAACAGACATAGAATGTCCAACATTGTATTAAAAACTAAGTATTTATAATATATTTTAAACATTTCAAAGTCAAAATCTTCCATAGAAGGGAACTCTTTGAGCCTGAAAACCGCTCCTGTAACCCCATTCCCGTCACAGGTTTGCTTCTTGGCCGAAAACCTACATCAAAAATTTCCCTGACTGCAGTTTAGAAGTTTTTTTTTTATTCGCTTTCGCATTTTCTGGTTCTCGTTTTGGGGCTTTTTTCTTTTGATTTTCGGTGCCCAAAGTCAAATCAAAGTGCTTGGCCCCGGCTGAAGCTTAGTGCTAATGCCAGAGCCATCAGTCTGAACTTTTTGGCCATCTATCAAAGGTTGAAAGGGAAAGGAGGTGGCAAAATATAGAGAAGGGGGAAAAAAACACAGAAGGAAAATCGAAGAGGCAATCTCATTAGGAGGCGGCAGAAATATATATTTTCCCATGTGCAACCGTCGTCAATTAGGTAGCCAGCCAATCATTGCACCCACCACTTGCCTCATTAGACTCCAAACGAATCGAGGGTCGTAAAAGTCGGGTCTGGTCTGCGTTTTCAGGTTCCCGATGCCATGTTCCAGGCCTCCCGATCACTGGCCCAGTGTATAAATAAATATGCTTTTATTGGAAGACGACTACAACTGTTTGCAATAAAAGCAACATTTTTCTTAATTTCCATTTCTTGCTAATTTACCAGCCATAAATTGTGCCCCGTTCCCCGTTCCCCGCTACCCTGTGGGCAATGAAGTAACCAGTGGCGGGGAGAGAGAGACAGAGGAGGATTTTCCGAAACAAGCGGACCTGAACCGACCGAATCGACGGTAGACACATAAAATTGACTACAAATTATTGCACATTGTCAAAACAACATTGGTTTGCAATTTTCGCGCTTCAACGCAGATGCAAAGAGATAGTCGCCGGCGATTTTCGATCGTGAGGGTGAGGGGCATTGGTCGAGGTAATGCCAACTCGGAGAGGGTATAGACAGACGAGAGCCGAGGGGGCAGGAGGTATTGAAACAATCAGGCAGCGGTAGAGGGGAATTCGCCATGTGGAAATACTCTTCAGACCGGGGATGTATTTCATTTTGTTGCTATTGCCACGCTTTAGTTGGAAAATTGGTCTTTTCACAGTTGGAAATCGGGGAATTTGGCTTGATTTATAGCCTGGAAATTAATAGTTTGCTAACCGTAAAAAATGTGCTAATAGCAGGGAGGGTTTTTCAAAAGAATCTAATTGATTAAACTGAATTTGAGGACGTTTTAGAAACAAGTCATAAACCATTTTTGTATTATTTCTTATAAAATTTATATTGATTTTAGTGTTACTTATTTTACTATTAACTTATTTGAGATATTTTTATATAGTGTAATTTCTGTTCGGCTAGAAACCCCTTTATTTAATAAATTTTTTACAGTTACCTTCGATAATTTGCGCTGCTAACGCTCATATGCAACTGTGAAATTGCAAATGGAAAATGGGTTTAGGTTTATGGTCGACGACCCACCCCGTCACCATCATCATCATTATTCTCATCATCGTCATCATGAGGCGCGCATCGACAGCCGAAGGAGGGCTTGGTTTTGCGGGGACCAAGGTGGAGATATATACGACGTAGTGCCGCGACATTGACATATTGCCGGCCGATTAATGAGCCCACAAGAGCGGGCTTGGGCCTGTGCCTGAGCCCTGGTCTCATGCAGCAGTCAGTGCTGATTGTTTTCATTGAAATAAATGACAGACACCGGGCCGTTGACACACGCGTTGAGGGAATATTTGATACCCTGCATAAATAATAATAATCATTTTCACTTCGGCCCCAAAGCTGCCTCGCATCCTCGAGATCCCCCCCGAACCCTCGGCAAGCCCTGACTCCGCATAAAAGCAAATTTGTATGCAGTTTATCTTATCGCGATCACGTTGCATCTGACGACGATGAGGCTGTGAAGGAGCAGGGACTACGGAGGAGGGGAAGTCCCCGAAGACGCGTAAGTTTCACGTATTTTCATGCACGATTAAAGCCTTAATTTCGACCGAACAGAGAGCGATACTGGGAGAGAGAGAGGGCACTTCCACAGGTACACTCTGCACACTGCACACTGCACCAAGTATCTGCAGCTCCTAATTAATGGTTTTGCATCGGCTGCTTATCGCACCGCACGCATCGGGATCGTCTTCGTCCTGGTTATCGAAGGTGTGCAGGGGGAATCTTCTTGAGCATCATCGGAACAGAGGAAAAAATGTACAAGAATTATAAATTAATAAAACAGCATTATTATATAATAAATAAATAATATATAACTGGTATTCCAAGTAAACTATAAGTGTATAATATTCTATTTTTCCAAGAACTTTCTTATAAAGATTTCTAACCTTAAAATCATTCAAAAAATATAGCTTAATTTATAACATTTCACGAAGAGCTCTTTATGGCAATCTTTATCCAAAAAAGTCATTAATAAATCCAATCATCATTTAATGAATTCATTTGTAAATATGCTAAATGAGCAAAATCGTTAAATTAATAATGATTGGCAAAGCAAACAAAGAAAGTGGTGTCAGTTCTTAAGAGGCGTGAAATTTGTGTTGACAAAGCTGCTTAATTTTTCAAGCTCTGCTTTCTAATTAAGCTTTACAAATTAACTGCTAAATATTGAGGGAATATTATAGTAAATGATTTTCTCTAAGTGCTCTTGCAGGAGCCTCTCATCTGTTGTCCGAGCTTTGCTTTGCTAAGTGTTCGCTGGGGACCTACCTTGGCGGC
The DNA here is from genome assembly GCA_008042575.1 of Drosophila watanabei. Lineage (NCBI taxonomy): Eukaryota > Metazoa > Arthropoda > Insecta > Diptera > Drosophilidae > Drosophila > Drosophila watanabei. Next base: position 8,666 of record VNJS01012110.1, on the reverse strand, counting down.
ACCTGATCAAGGCAAAGAGCCATCCGATCCGATCCGATCCGATCCCGGCCGATGCCGAGCCGCAGCTCCGTTCGGTCCTTTTTCTTGGTCAGCGTAAAATATTTAATATTTTCGCTGGCTGCATTTTATGAGCTGTAGCATTGCACATTATTGATAATGCGCGATATGAGTGCGAATCTGAGGAGTAAGTATTTCCGCGGCCTTAGCAGGGGTGTTGTCAAGGCGCTTTCCCCTTTCGGGAGACAACCCCCTCCCGGGCTGATAAGACAACATTGTTTTTCGGGGTGTTGCAAGTTCCGAGCGATAAGCATCGAAATGGCAAAGAGAAAGCTTGCGACAGGAGGCGCTCTTCAGTCCTGTCCCGACGTTTAGCGCTCGATTGGCCAACTGGAATTTGTGATCGTGCGCAGAGATCTGCCTTGCTTCAAGGTTCTCGGGCAGCATCCTCCTTTAACCGATGTCTGGTAGATGGTCAGGACGCCTCTGACCGATAAGGTATGATTTTGTTAAAGCTCAAGCTCAATTTTAAGTGTTTTCCCCCAGATTTTATGCCGTTAGATTGGAGAGATAATAATGGATGTTGTATGTCTCGGAAGTTTAAAGGATATAAAGTGTTTTAAATATTTAAATATCTAATAAACAAGTATTTATGAAGGTAATTTGATTGTATTTAATAAATTAATATAAATTAAATTATAAAACTTAACAGTGGCCTTAGTGCTGCATTCCATGTTTTTGGTTTTCTACCTGTTAGAAACTCTTTTTAAAGGTAAATTTCATACTATATCATTGATTTAAGACCACTTTCATTTACCATTTCCAAAATAAATATAAAAAACAACCTTCCAATGCTTTAACACCACCAATATTAGCCTCATGACCCCTCCCGTGAGGCATATCTTCAATCACACGTTAAGCCTGTCCATTTGTTAAAGCAACTTAATCATACTCTGCCATTGAGTAATCATAAAATCAGAATGTCCGACTTTTCCCCACACATAATTGTCCGCATCGATCAGGGAAAGAGGTGAGAGACAGTGTTGACTCATTCGGGCCGAACAATTGATTAGCTTTCGATGCTGACCATAAAACCCAATTCATTTAGCCATAATGTTGACACCGAAATGCAGTTAACAGCTTTAACTTTTAACTGGAATTTACTTAAATGTCCCACCTCCCTGTCCCCCTGTCCCCCTTTCCCATTTCGCTTTGTTTCGTTTCGATTGTGAGTGTGTGTTTTTTTGGGGGGCTTTTTACACAGAATCGGGCCGGCGGAATGCACAGAAAACCTGGCCAAGAGATCCGTTGGCCAGTTTTCAAATTCGGCACGATCAAGCATCGCGATCGGCGATCAATGATCAACGCTCTCATCTTCCCAGCTGAATTTTATATACATTTTTTTTCAGTCTTGTTTTGTTTTTTTTTTTTGTGTGTGTTTTTTTTTCCACCGATTCTCGGCTGTGGCTTTTTTGCGTTAACGTTTTAATTGATCGCTTTCAGTTATAAACAAGTTGGCTTTTGATTTATGAGCGCGTGCGTGCAGCGGCGACAGTGGAAAAATGCGTTTTAGGAACCGACTCTTCCCCGGTCTTCTTCGCTGATGGGTTTCTTTTTGGCCATCATCATCATGGGCTCGGTTTGGTTTTGGCTTTGGCTTTAACTTTGGTTTATGTAAATGTAAATGAACTGGCTTTCGGCTTTCGGCGTTGGGCTCTCGCCTTTCGGGCTCTTTCAATAGCTGTTGATGATGTTGTGCCGCGGCGACAATGTCTCTATTTCTCTAATTTTGGCCCCGCCATCGTGGCTGATTTTTAATATTATTTGTCTAACGGTCACGAGCATTTTGGCTTTGGCTTTGGCTCTGGCTCTCTGGCTTTAGCTCTAGCCCTGGCTTTGTCTGTGGTTAAACGTCAAATTGCTGTTGCTTTGTTGTTAGAATTTCCCGCATCGTTTAAACCCAGCCCATGTTTTCTGGCGACCGGGGACAAGCAAATAAATCACGGCCGAGGCTGAGTCTGGTTTTGAATAACCATCTTTACATTTCTCTCCCACCGAAGAGACGAGGCGACAAATGTATTTGTTTTATCAGCTATTGTTGTTACTACTTATATACCAATGGAAGAAAATAAAGGTTTATTTTCGGTTAAGGTTTTGTGTCGATGCCTGTGAACTTCACTTTCTTCTTCACACGATCTCCAATGCCCGATGATGCTGTGGAAAAATGTTTGTTGAAAACGAACAAACAGGGGGCCACATAAAGCCCGGCCTGCGAGATTTCACTTTAGCCGGGGCCTGGGAGTCGAAGTCGGACTTTTAGAGCTTTTTGCGGTTCCACACCGATGTCAGGCGGGCAATTAATCAACGCATCTCCAGGTGACTCACACAGATCCAATAGGATCTCGGATTGTATCGGTTTTGTATAGGATTGAATTGGAATGGACCTCGGTGCGTTTCGGTTGCTTCGTTAGCAGATCGTCGCGTTCCGATTCCGATTCCGATGCCGATTCCATGCCATTGGACTCAAACTCGATTCGATTTGTTTATAGAAAAACAAACACTTGGCCAAGTACTAGACGCTGGCCATTTGCCTTCCCCTCCCCGCAGCGTCCCATCCCGTCCGTTAGCGTTACGTTACTCATGGCTGGCTAAGTGGGTCGTGACTTTTCAAAATGCAAACGTGTCGTCGTCGTCGCAGTCGCAGTCCAAGTTGCATCTCCGCCATCGGCCACTGAGGAAAAATTCTTTGGAATAAGAAGAATATATAGCTTAAAGATCGAGTGTAATATAGTTCAGTTCTTTAAAAAACTAGAATTATGAAGGCCTTCAGAAAAACATTTATTCAGGCGACTTCTAAGCATCTTCTTTAAAATAAAGTTCGAAATGGTATTAAACTATTTACAGAAGTTAATATTAAAGATACTTGTTTTGTTTATAATAAGAAGTTTTAATTAATCAATTATTTATATTTCAAGTTTCACTTTCTTTGGAAGTTGAGAAAGCATTTCCGTTTGACTATATAATCTTAGCTCTTATAATTTATTTATTTACAGAAGTACATTTTATAGATACTTATAAATAATCAGTTATTTATATTTTAAGTTCCACTTTCTTTGGAAGTTGAGAAAGCATTTCCGTTTAACTATATAATTTTAGCATTTATAAGCAAGATTGTGGATAATTTAATGACAGAAATTCTTCTTAAATGTCATGACAGTATGAGGTAATATAATAAAAACAGAATAACGTAAGTTTCATACGAATTAACCTTAAACAAATAAGAATTATATAAATTTCAAGGTAAGTACTATTAGTTATCTATGGTAAACCATAATTTAGATTCCCATTAGACCCCCAATTTTCCCCCAGTGTGTGCAATGCTCAGTTTGGGTTACTTATGGGAAGTCCCCGAAAGTCTGGCTCCCCTCCCAAAAAAATAAAAAGAGTGGGGATACGGCGGGGACACAGTCACAGAAAAAATCCAAGGCGCAAAGCGCACACGTACGGAGTACGTAATGAAATTCTTACCTCAAATAGCACTTAACTCCAGTTTAAAACGAGCCAAAAGTGAATGGTACTGACCCCAAACCGTTGCACGTTTGTCTTAACACTTTGTTGCCTGGGTCTTGATTGTTTTTGTTTGGTTTTCCCCCCTCTGCTCTTTTTTTTCTATTTTTTTTGGGGCCAAATAGAAAAGTTTGGCTCGCGAGAGAGCGGACCAGCCACCGACCGACCAGAAATTTGTTTAATTGAATTGAATGTATGAAAAGTCAGCGGACAAGTCAATGCAGTTCGCCAATTCGAATTAGAGTCTGGGTTAACTAAACTATAAAAAATAAGACACGAAAGAAAGGCAGACAGCGAAGGTCGAAGCGGGGATTACCCTAGCTTTTAGATTGTGTGATTAAGGGGTTAACTTAAGATATTATAGTATTTTAAGATAATACAACATTTATAGAATACAAGATGATTCAAACACTTCCCAAGACTTCAAAAGCCTCTTGTTTAAAATTCAAACATTTATCTTTCAAAATTTTCAGTTAATAAATATTTAGAAAAATAAACAAAGATGTATTTTAAGTTTAATATTAATGTGAATATATGCCTGCAAAATGCCTCATATATTTCTTTTAATAATATTATTTTATTTTAAGCACATTTTACATATTTCCCCAAATTAGATTTAATTTCTAAATAAACATACCTCCACATACCTTTAAAGGGTATTATAAAAAAAGGGGGTCTGCAACATGCGAGCTCATTTAAAGTGGAAGTCATGAAGGAGGCCAAGGCACCGATCACCGATCACCAAAATCGCGATGCCGATGCCGATGCCGATGCCGATTCCCGATGCCGATCCTCGATCACGGTCATGTTCAAGATCAGAAGAGCGGGGAGAGTCATGTCTGTGGTCTTTTGAACCGCAGATCACCGGCTGCAGTTACTTGTAAGATTTTTGCATTTTGTCGCATGACAATTAAATGCCTCAATGAATGGCACAACACACGATCGACGACCGACGACCGACGACGATCCACTACTCCTTGTCATCGATCACAGGGGGATATATTTTAGAAAGCAAATTATAGATGATCCTTGAGTCATGAACTTTCCGGGAGCCGACAGGGCCGCAATAAATGATCTTTGCCTAGGCGAACGATCAATCAAGATCAATCACAATCCGTCGAAGGTTTTGCACTTGATTTCACAGTTTCCTTTCCCGATGGTTACCTTCAACCATCGATAAGGTGATGTGGCTTACTTTTGTGAATTAATGATGGTTGAAATATATTAAATAGAGATTGGTAATAATATAAACATAATATTAATCATATAACTTATCCACTTCCGACGCTCTTAAAAAAATATATTAATTTAATAAATAGATATCTCTACCACACACCTTACTTAAATATGGGTATTGGGTTGCCTTTTATTTCATTTTCATTTCTTAAATAAGCTTTTGCATTTGATTTCACGCTTTGGGTTGCTTTTCGGACCCAAAGATCACCGTAATCAGAGATAAGATTCAGCCATTACATGCATATTTCTGGTGAAATCCCGCTCTGATCAATATTGTGCACCATTTATATGATAATGGCCAAGTGATCTCTGGCCGGGTATCTTAATACAGCCGTCTTATGATAATTCAGCATAAAATTTTGATTTGAGCTGTGTGTTGGGCAAACCGCTCGCTGATATATGTAGGCCGGTCGATATAGATAAACATAATTATGTAAATCCAGATGCTAATGCAATCGCCGGCGTCCGTCCCCACACGTTGCAGATGGAACACCTGATACCGAGGTCCCAGTTTCCAAGGGGGAAGGAAAAATTTATGAAGTTTATGACAAATATGATGACGGTCTAGGGCAATGCGGCCAGCACTTTGTTAAACGTCTTCGAGAAACTGAAAAAACATTGCCATTGTCCGACTTGGCAGACGACGCACACACATTTTTGAATGAAAAACGAAAACAATGCCATTTACAAGACACTTAACGAGATGTCGAGTGAAAGCCAAAAGCTGCCCGTTCGTTGTTACTGTTTTCAGCTTCAGGCCAAGACCGAGAAGCTGCACAGGGAGAAAAGTTAAGAAAGTATGAGGGAAATCAACAGAGTCTCTGGAGAATCTGTTAGAATTATTACTTAGCAAAGCTCTACAAATAAATATTATATATTTTTAAGCTACATACTTTGTAAAGGATACATTAGTTTTATTATTAATTTAATCTTTATTAATTCAGTTAATACTTTTCCCAAGTTATCAGATTTTTTGCCGTGTGATTTTGGAACTCCTCGCGATTTGATGTGATGGCCATTCGCCGATGATGATGACGCCGCATGTGAGTTGCATGGAGTGGATTCGAGTGGTGCGGTGGTGCTGCTCCACCAGTGGCATATAGGAGACAGGGATATAGGCGGGGGGGAAATGGGAACGGGAATGGCGGTGGAGTGGCCAAAGTGACGTGGCTTGTTTTGGCGTACAAGTGCACTTGAGCCGAGTTTCGAGTCCAATCTAAAGAAGCACAAGTGAGCGTAGACTTTCGGTCTAGTGTCTCTCCATCCGACGCTCGGATTGGGATCTTTTCTTTCCCAACGCGATTCGGCTCTTTCTAATGACAGGCAAACAAACAGACCTGCAGATCCGCAGACAGCGGCTACTGCTCCCCACATACTTTCTCATGGATTCCCTCCGCACTCCGAACTCTCTTCCTATCGAGCTCCCAAAGAAATAAAAGATTTATGGCCAGCCATTCACCAATTGTTCAAAAACGTTTTGTGGTTGCAGGAGCTATTGGCACACGGGCGACAACTAGGACAAAACTGTTTTTGGTCACATGACTCAAATTAGAAATGCGCCTGGCATTTTCCATAATAAATGAAAATTTAAATGCGCGCTCACAGCGAGCGAAGCGGTTAGCCGAAAGAGAGTGAAGGAGGCAGGATGCACAAGGAGAAAATGTAGGCAAATGTCCTAGTTTTTATATACGGAAAATTCAGCTAATTTCAGATAATAAGCAAAGATTATTCTCCAATAACTCACAAAAAGAAATTGCCAAAAAATTATATGGTTATTACATCTATACTGTATAAAAATTTAAAGGAAAAGTCGGCATATAAATCGATTTTATCAAGTTGCTATGCACGTGCGATAAATCGATATTTTTCTCAATATATCATATCAATATAATCGGTAAAAGAAGAATATATTAGATACAAATTGTTTATTTTTATGTATTTGTGAAATGTAGAATTTTTTAAGTGTTTCTAATTGTGAAAATTATTAAAATCTTATCTAAGGTATGCTACAAAAGAAATCAATAATTTTTCAATATTTCCGATACTTTAATGCTAAATTTACAGATTCCAATTATCGTAGTTTACTATATTTTCGATTAATCGATTCCCGATAGAATATTATAATTTTTTTACAATTTGTAATATATTAATATCAGAACAAATTTACTGGTTTTGAAACCATACAGATAAATTGTAATGCAAAGTAGCTATTGTTTTGAATAATTTTGTAAAATAAATGATTAATTATATTAATTGTTTTATGATCTGTCATTATTCAACCCCAATTAAGCAAATGCTTTATATATTTCTTCAAGTGTAGGCTAAAACAGGTTAAATGGTTAACAAGGCAGCGAACAAACGAGACCGAGGACCCCGAGTAACAGGCAGGTACGATGTAGAATGCTGGTGAGGTAGCTCTTGGTATCCTCCTCTCCGAAAAAAAACTCAATACCAATCCCGACTCCGACTGCAACTCCGCGTTCGCGTCCAAGTCCAAGTCCAACTCCAAGTCCCAGTCCCAGTCCGCGACGCATGCGCGTTGACCGCCCGCTGAGCGTACACATTCTGAGAACTTTCCACTTCAATTAATAACTAATTTGATGTGTGCCGCACGGATCGCGGTGCATTTTATCGATTCGGACAGCGATCAGCATTTGGAGCAGGAACCCCGGTCTCCGGTCCCCGGGATCCCCCGCTTCCCCCCCCTTTCGATCTCCGGCGATTGTCGGATTGCTCCGGAGCACCTTAGATGTTTGCTCGCTCATTCGATTTGTGTTTGCCTGCAGTTATGTTACCAATCGAAATTGATTGAGAAGGGTCTAGGCGATATGTGACAGTGGATATATATAATTTTTTTTTTATTCGGAGCATCGGAGGATCGTGGGGAAGACAGGAGGCGTGAGAAGGCATTAGCATGAGAGATTATCTATTCAGAGCCGATTTCGGGCTCCCGAGGACTTCCAGGTTACATCAGCAACGGAACGGGACATTTATTCAAATACTTAAGGCGATTTGAGGTCAAACTATGATGGGTCTTTCAAATCGCATTAGTAATGAGTACCATAATCGGGATATCCGTCTTGGGAGATACGGTAAAGAACAAGTTAAGGAACTTGATGATTTCCTGGAATTTATAATTAAAGAAATTTGGGAAGTATTTGAACTTGTTAATGATTCTTTTCAGAGCTTTACTTGAGGAATTATAAGAAGTCTAGATAAATATATAATATATATTTAAAGTTTAGTTTAAAACCTTAACTTGGTATTCTTAGAGTCTTAAATAATAACCAAATGGAAGATACGGTAAAGAACAAGATAATGAACTTGATGATTTCCTGGAATTTATAATTAAAGAAAAGAAATTTGGGAACTATTTGAACTTAATAATGATTTTTTTCAGAGATTTACTTCAGGAGTTAATCGAAATCTTGTTAAAAATTTATTTAAAGGTTATTTTAAAACCTTAACTTATTATGCTTAGAGTCTTAAATAAAACTTAATTGGCTTCAAATTATTCCAATTTCCTTAATGGCTTTGCTAATGAATTAATTTCTGATTAATAAATCCTTTGCATCCGTGTGTCTTAATCCGCTCCACCTTTTTTTTTGTGAAGCTTCAGCTTAAAGCAACCTTTTTCCTTGGCCCCCAATTAAGATTCCCGTGTGTACCCAAATCTTCTCTAATTTTAATGAATTATGATCCCTCTGACATTGGCAATTGGCCCCCGAAATATATATATATATATATTCTGTGAGATTCCCAGGCGAGAAGAGAACACTGTGAAGCCGAAACCGAATCCGAAACCGAATCCGATCAGTTTGGCATTTGATAATTATGGCTTATTGTTGGATGGATTGCATGTGGTA